>JAJOZX010000002.1:0-157500 GCA_023014485.1 Bathynomus jamesi
AGCCGTTTGCCTGCGGATGGTATGCCACAATGTGTGTATTTTTAATTTTACACATGTTACAGAGTGACTCGAACAGTTGGAAGTGAAACTAAGAGCGTTATCCGAAATTAGGATGGAAGGAGTAGTATGATTCTGGATGACGCGTTCACTAGGGCTCTGGCCACAGTTTCCGAGGTCTGGTCTGGAATGGCAGCTACTTCGCTGTAACGCGAGAAGTGGTCTGTAAACACAATGATGTACTGGTTTCCCTTTGATGTTTTCGGGAATGGTCCAGTATATCCATTGCAGTTCTTTGCAGGGCCTTGGCATACTGGATATTTATGCATCGAGCTGTCGATGGTACGTTGCCCTTATGTTTTAAACACGACGGACATTCGGCGATGTATCATGTACCGTTCTGTTCATCTCGGGAAAATGGTATCGCTCCAAAAGACTTGATGGTGCGATCCGGCCCATGGTCCATACAAAGGTGAGTCGTGACAAAGTCCAATGGCATATCGACGAGATCCTTTGGTATCTCCACGAGGTCGTTTCCATCTTCGTTCCTGAAATGTACGAGGCCCATCTTTGAGGTTTGTACTGTTCTTTTTACCTTCGATGGTTCCTTTTGTTCAGGCGGCGCGCCGAAGTTTTGGGGTGTTTGGTCCTGTTGTTGGGAGTATTGCAGACACTCGTAGTCGAACACAGGAAGAATTCCTATTTTATTCACTTGGGCGTCGGGCTTGGTTTCGACAATCCGTCTTGAATAACTTGCAGTTTTCCAGGTTTGTATACGATTTTTGCTGCAAAGTCCTGAATCAACAGAGTCCATCTACTCAATCGTCCTTCTAGTAGCTTGTCCTTGAAGAGGTACGTGAGTGGCTTATGATCAGTCTTGATGGTTACATCGTAGCCATAGACGATAGTTTCGGAATTTTTTCAAACGCCCAATATATATAGTGGCTGGAGGACTCTGATAGACTTACTAAAATGCTGAAGGTTCCGGACTCTTCTTATAGCGTATCCGGAAAGTTAATGACTAAGTTCTTCTGAAGAGAGCAAGGCTCGAAGGAGAAGATAAAACTATCTTTTACTGTAATTTACTGCTAAAAATGTACAGGTAGTGCTCAGCCTCTGAATTAGCTTCTGAATGACAATGGAAGATTTTTTACTGTGGTTTATATACCCCAAAACTGCTAACATCATTATTATTAAATGCTAAAAAGGCTGTATTATTTTTGTACAATATTCGAAAATAAGAAATTTTCAGCTGTGGAAAGGCTTGAACGAGTAAACAAAATATTTGAAGACGAAACCATATTTTATCTTAAACCGCGACTTTTCAGATCTGATGTTATCATGATCTGCCAAGTTAACTAAAAGTGGAATCGGACTATGCATCTTTACACTAAAATATGCATATAAGTAAAATTTTAAGGTTTAAGATGTACAATTTAATGCTTAGGCAAGACATGATCTCATCTTTTATAACGAAAGAGAATGTATACAAAATATGAACATTGCAAAGCTTAAGCAGGATTCCTTATTAAGCGAAATCTAAAAAAATGATTATGAAATTTTAAAAAACAACAGGTCACCAATTATTAGCAAAGTAGAAAGCAAATCAAAAATTTTATCCAAACTCGCGTTGGGCGATTTGGTCTTATGTAAAAATGAATACACACACGTACATACATATGAGTATAGGCATTATATAAAGTTAAATATAAGAATATACAGGATTATATAAATACATGAACCATATAACACATGAATTTTTAAAATGGATACTTTTCTTAAAAATGGATACTTTTTCTTAAAATGGATACAAGAACTATATAAATGAATACAAGAATTACATGAAGAATAAGATAATATAGGAATATGGGATTATTTTATGGTTCATTTTTACAGGGCTTCCCTCTAGAATGATATTAATATAATAATGTAACATCCTAACTAATGCTAACTAGATGATACTATGGGTTTTATAATACAGATTATATATAAAACATAAGTCGGGTGGTTAAATCTAGTTCACGTGGTCTGGGTACGCACTCTTGGTCGTGCATAAATAGTTTCATGTTCCGTGTCACTTGGTTTTCTTTGTTCCCAGAATGATCTTTTCACCCCAAATATACCGAGGATAATAGCACATACAATAATGATACTAATGGCAGATGTTGAGAAAATGGTTACCGGTTGTAGTATTTGTAAGAGGTTATTTTGCTTATCATCCGAAATTTTAACCGGCTCAATTGATCATTCCATTCAGGGGCATGTAGTTGGGTAGGATGGTTACAGGTTTTATGGAGAGATTTAAGATCTCTATGACGGGTTTAAATTTAATTTGCGACGGGAATGGGTATGAGTTATTAAGGGTAACCTTGTACGGGTTGTATATTTGGAGGCTTTTGAACGCAAGGAGCAACCAATTGGTAGTCGAATAACCATAGGGATTGTGATGAGGGAATAATTCGATGGACATTCGAGAGTAGCGGCAGTCCTGTTCGCGAAAGAAATCCAGATGTCTGGTCCAATTCGTAGTTGGATGGTTTTAGGGGAATGAAATTTTTTAAATGAACATACCGGGCATGCCGGTCACGAATTAAGTCGATAAAGCAAGACCCAGTAGTTGGAAGAATAACTGGTTTGAGTGGAGGGCAGACGAGTTGTTTATTTGGTTGCGGGAATCGGCAATGCCGGACGTCGCTATCTGACATCATGAATAAGCTGACAGATCTTTGGTGAGGAAAAGGTAAGGTGTACGATGGGTAAATACAATCGATAGACATTAGAGTTGTTTTGGTAGGGTGTTGGGAAAGGGTGAAATTTATATACGTCATAAGTGAGGACATCGAAAAATGGTATAATTATGAGGTATGTGTAGGGGCGTGGTCCATGTACAGTCCAGGTGTATTCTAGAAATTGAGGGTAATTAGTGTGGTTGAGTGTGAATATGGGTGATAAATTTAATTGTGACTGGGCGGTGTGAATCAAGGACTGAAGTATTTCCCATGGTATTAGGGTGGAAAGAGTGATTTTTCCATGGGCTAGCTGGGTTGCACGCTAAACCTTGGAATGAATCGTAGTTATTCGTTGTAAGTATTTATTGATTAGGGTTACTTGTAGGTTCATTATCTCTATTAATTCTAGATATCTTTTGTGTTCTTTGTATTGAGCTAACATGGATTCAAGGTATGTGAATCTGTCCGAAAGGGAGTGGAGAAGCGATTGTTTTCGTGTAATGACCTAATAGTTTGTTCTAACATGTGTCCATTATATTGTCGATTTCGCGCGAAGAGATTCAATTTAAGTTCAATTCTTTTAATATCTTCTTCGGTTGCTAATCCGAATAAACCTTTGAACAGTTTCCCTCCTATATCTATCAGTCCCATTTTACTTCTTTGGTTAAGTTTTCTGAATTTTTAGTTTCAGTTTGTATCCATGGTAAGGCTAATATTTCTGATAGGGCGCGTGTTGTAGTTTGAATATTTCGAGGGTATTTTCTAACAGAACACGACTAATCTGATCTTTTCCTTGGAAAGAATTCTGGACTTTACTTTCAAACGTTTTTAATTGGGTTTGTATCTGAACGAGATTGATTTTAATTCTAGCAGGGGGTTGCAAATTTATATAAAGGTCTGCGTGCCCTTTCAAAAATTTACCTTCTGCAAGTTTTTCTATAACAACTCCGGTAGAAATTTTAATGCTAGGGCTACAAGAGTAAATAATTTGGAAAATTATAAGGGGGACAATTTTATTCATTTCTACGCCTTAGGTTATACGGAGCTGGGGGTGGTTGTGTGGATACTTGTGTTTGTGGGCGAAGGGGTCGGCCTCGTTTTGGTGGCAATGGGGGTCGACCGTTGAGCTGGGATTCTGAGCGGGTTCGTTTCTTATGTGAAGGTTCTAGTTCACGTGGGTGATGCATTTGCGGGCGGTATGTAGGGTCCGTGCGTCGATCATCAATCGGTGAGGGTGGTGACAGAGGAGATGGTGGAGTTGGAGGAGATGGTGGAGTTCCACTGAGTGATCCTCTCGAAGGAGTTTCTCCAGGGTCTGGGTCCGATGGGACGCTTGGCTTTGGGGCCTCCTCTTGTTCAGAGATTGCCTCGAGTACTGGTGGTATTACGAGGTACCAATCTTCGTCATGGGTAGCGGTTCCCGCGGTGACCACTTCAGTTTTGTGATCCCTGCCCGATTTGTTAATATCTTGACCTTTTGAAGGATAGGCGGCTCGAACGCCTGGCAGCTGTTTTTTGGGAAGGTGTTGTTCGGAAGCTATCTTCAAATTGTCAGCGTGAATGATCTTTAGTTTGGAATGATCCCGGAGGTCGAGGATTTCATAACGATTTTTTCCGAGGTTTTTCATAATCCTATATGGGCCATCCCATTTTGGGTATAATTTGCGATGAGCACCTGGCGGTTTCACGCTCTTCAGATAACATCGCATACCGACGATTATAGTCCGTTGACGGGGATGACGCCTATGTTGCTCGCTCTTGCTCCATCTGTTGGTTTCGTTGGTCGAGGGCATAGCGGATTATGTCAAAAATCTTGAAAGATCGTTCAGCTAGTTGCTGATTTGCTTCTGCCATTTCGGAAGATGTTAGAACTGCCGGGTCGGTTTGGTCGGGCAAATCAAAAGGTAGACGCTTGTCGTAGTGATAGAGGACGAAATGAGGGGTGTCCCCGATGGACACATTATAGCCATTGTTGATGGCTGTTTGTACCATGGGAAGGGAATCATCCCATGTACGGGAGGATGCATCGACAACGTGCGCAGGGCTTCTAAGATCTTTCGATTGTGTCTTTCCACTAAGCCGTTTGCCTGCGGATGGTATGCCACAATGTGTGTATTTTTAATTTTACACATGTTACAGAGTGACTCGAACAGTTTGGAAGTGAAACTAAGAGCGTTATCCGAAATTAGGATGGAAGGAGTAGTATGATTCTGGATGACGCGTTCCACTAGGGCTCTGGCCACAGTTTCCGAGGTCTGGTCTGGAATGGGCAGCTACTTCGCTGTAACGCGAGAAGTGGTCTGTAAACACAATGATGTACTGGTTTCCCTTTGATGTTTTCGGGAATGGTCCCAGTATATCCATTGCAGTTCTTTGCCAGGGCCTTTGGCATACTGGATATTTATGCATCGGAGCTGTCGATGGTACGTTGCCCTTATGTTTTAAACACGACGGACATTCGGCGATGTATTCATGTACCGTTCTGTTCATCTCGGGAAAATGGTATCGCTCCAAAAGACTTGATGGTGCGATCCGGCCCATGTGTCCATACAAAGGTGAGTCGTGACAAAGTCCAATGGCTATATCGACGAGATCCTTTGGTATCTCCACGAGGTCGTTTCCATCTTCGTTCCTGAAATGTACGAGCCCATCTTTGAGGTTGTACTGTTCTTTTACCTTCGATGGTTCCTTTTGTTCCAGGCGCGCCCGAAGGTTTTGGGTGTGTTGGTCCTGTTGTTGGGAGTATTGCAGACACTCGTAGTCGAACACAGGAAGAATTCCTATTTTATTCACTTGGGCGTCGGGCTTGAGTTTCGACAATCCGTCTGGAATAACTTGCAGTTTTCCAGGTTTGTATACGATTTTTGCTGCAAAGTCCTGAATCAACAGAGTCCATCTACTCAATCGTCCTTCTAGTAGCTTGTCCTTGAAGAGGTACGTGAGTGGCTTATGATCAGTCTTGATGGTTACATCGTAGCCATAGACGATATTTCGGAATTTTTTCAAAGCCCAATATATATAGTGGCTCGGAGGACTCTGATAGACTTACTAAAAATGCTGAAGGTTCCGGACTCTTCTTATAGCGTATCCGGAAAGTTTAATGACTAAGTTCTTCTGAAGAGAGCAAGGCTCGAAGGATAAGATAAAAACTATCTTTTACTGTAATTTACTGCTAAAATGTACAGGTAGTGCTCAGCCTCTGAATTAGCTTCTGAATGACAATGGAAGATTTTTACTGTGGTTTATATACCCCAAAACTGCTAACATCATTATTATTAAATGCTAAAAGGCTGTATTATTTTTGTACAATATTCGAAAATAAAGTAAATTTTCAGCTGTGGAAAGGCTTGAACGAGTAAACAAAATATTTGAAGACGAAACCATATTTTTATCTTAAACCGCGACTTTTCAGATCTGATGTTATCATGATCTGCCAAGTTAACTAAAAGTGGAAATCGGACTATGCATCTTTACACTAAAATATGCATATAAGTAAAATTTTAAGGTTTAAGATGTACAATTTTAATGCTTAGGCAAGACATGATCTCATCTTTTATAACGAAAGAGAATGTATACAAAATATGAACATTGCAAAGCTTAAGCAGGATTCCTTATTAAGCGAAATCTAAAAAAATGATTATGAAATTTTAAAAAAACAACAGGTCACCAATTATTTAGCAAAGTAGAAAGCAAATCAAAAATTTTATCCAAACTCGCGTTGGGCGATTTTGGTCCTTATGTAAAAATGAATACACACACGTACATACATATGAGTATAGGCATTATATAAAGTTAAATATATAAGAATATACAGGATTATATAAATACATGAACCATATAACACATGAATTTTTAAAATGGATACTTTTCTTAAAATGGATACTTTTCTTAAAATGGATACAAGAACTATATAAATGAATACAAGAATTACATGAAGAATAAGATAATATAGGAATATGGGAATTATTTATGGTTCATTTTTACAGGGCTCTTCCCTCTAGAATGATATTAATATAATAATGTAACATCCTAACTAATGCTAACTAGATGATAACTATGGGTTTTATAATACAGATTTATATATAAAACATAAGTCGGGTGGTTAAATCTAGTTCACGTGGTCTGGGTACGCACTCTTGGTCGTGCATAAATAGTTTCATGTTCCGTGTCACTTGGTTTTCTTTGTTCCAGAATGATCTTTTCACCACAAATATACCGAGGATAATAGCACATACATAATGATACTAATGGCAGATGTTGAGAAAATGGTTACCGGTTGTAGTATTTGTAAGAGGTTATTTTGCTTATCATCCGAAATTTTAAACCGGCTCAATTGATCATTCCATTCAGGGGCATGTAGTTTGGGTAGGATGGTTACAGGTTTTATGGAGAGATTTAAGATCTCTATGACGGGTTTAAATTTAATTTGCGACGGGAATGGGTATGAGTTATTAAGGGTAACCTTGTACGGGTTGTATATTTGGAGGGCTTTTGAACGCAAGGAGCAACCAATTGGTAGTCGAATAACCATAGGGATTGTGATGAGGGAATAATTCGATGGACATTCGAGAGTAGCGGCAGTCCTGTTCGCGAAAGAAATCCAGATGTCTGGTCCAATTCGTAGTTGGATGGTTTTAGGGGAATGAAATTTTTTAAATGAACATACCGGGGCATGCCGGTCACGAATTAAGTCGATAAAGCAAGACCCAGTAGTTGGAAGAATAACTGGTTTGAGTGGAGGGCAGACGAGTTGTTTATTTGGTTGCGGGAATCGGCAATGCCGGACGTCGCTATCTGACATCATAGAATAAGCTGACAGATCTTTGGTGAGGAAAAGGTAAGGTGGTACGATGGGTAAATACAATCGATAGACATTAGAGTTGTTTTGGTAGGGTGTTGGGAAAGGGTGAAATTTATATACGTCATAAGTGAGGACATCGAAAAATGGTATAATTATGAGGTATGTGTAGGGGCGTGGTCCATGTACAGTCCAGGTGTATTCTAGAAATTGAGGTAATTAGTGTGGTTGAGTGTGAATATGGGTGATAAATTTAATTGTGACTGGGCGGTGTGAATCAAGGACTGAAGTATTTCCCATGGTATTAGGGTGGAAAGAGTGATTTTTCCATGGGCTAGCTGGGTTGCACGCTAAACCTTGGAATGAATCGTAGTTATTCGTTGTAAGTATTTATTGATTAGGGTTACTTGTAGGTGCATTATCTCTATTAATTCTAGATATCTTTTGTGTTCTTTGTATTGAGCTAACATGGATTCAAGGTATGTGAATCTGTCCGAAAGGGAGTGGAGGAAGCGATTGTTTTCGTGTAATGACCTAATAGTTTGTTCTAACATGTGTCCATTATATTGTCGATTTCGCGCGAAGAGATTCAATTTAAGTTCAATTCTTTTAATATCTTCTTCGGTTGCTAATCCGAATAAACCTTTGAACAGTTTCCCTCCTATACTATCAGTCCCATTTTACTTCTTTGGTTAAAGTTTTCTGAATTTTTAGTTTCAGTTTGTATCCATGGTAAGGCTAATATTTCTGATAGGGCGCGTGTTGTAGTTTGAATATTTTCGAGGGTATTTTCTAACAGAACACGACTAATCTGATCTTTTCCTTGGAAAGAATTCTGGACTTTACTTTCAAACGTTTTTAATTGGGTTTGTATCTGAACGAGATTGATTTTAATTCTAGCAGGGGGTTGCAAATTTATATAAAGGTCTGCGTGCCCTTTCAAAAATTTACCTTCTGCAAGTTTTTCTATAACAACTCCGGTAGAAATTTTAATGCTAGGGCTACAAGAGTAAATAATTTGGAAAATTATAAGGGGGACAATTTTATTCATTTCTACGCCTTAGGTTATACGGAGCTGGGGGTGGTTGTGTGGATACTTGTGTTTGTGGGCGAAGGGTCGGCCTCGTTTTGGTGGCAATGGGGGTCGACCGTTGAGCTGGGATTCTGAGCGGGTTCGTTTCTTATGTGAAGGTTCTAGTTCACGTGGGTGATGCATTTGCGGGCGGTATGTAGGGTCCGTGCGTCGATCATCAATCGGTGAGGGTGGTGACAGAGGAGATGGTGGAGTTGGAGGAGATGGTGGAGTTCCACTGAGTGATCCTCTCGAAGGAGTTTCTCCAGGGTCTGGGTCCGATGGGACGCTTGGCTTTGGGGCCTCCTCTTGTTCAGAGATTGCCTCGAGTACTGGTGGTATTACGAGGTACCAATCTTCGTCATGGGTAGCGGTTCCCGCGGTGACCACTTCAGTTTTGTGATCCCTGCCCGATTTGTTAATATCTTGACCTTTTGAAGGATAGGCGGCTCGAACGCCTGGCAGCTGTTTTTTGGGAAGGTGTTGTTCGGAAGCTATCTTCAAATTGTCAGCGTGAATGATCTTTAGTTTGGAATGATCCCGGAGGTCGAGGATTTCATAACGATTTTTTCCGAGGTTTTTCATAATCCTATATGGGCCATCCCATTTTGGGTATAATTTGCGATGAGCACCTGGCGGTTTCACGCTCTTCAGATAACATCGCATACCGACGATTATAGTCCGTTGACGGGGATGACGCCTATGTTGCTCGCTCTTGCTCCATCTGTTGGTTTCGTTGGTCGAGGGCATAGCGGATTATGTCAAAAATCTTGAAAGATCGTTCAGCTAGTTGCTGATTTGCTTCTGCCATTTCGGAAGATGTTAGAACTGCCGGGTCGGTTTGGTCGGGCAAATCAAAAGGTAGACGCTTGTCGTAGTGATAGAGGACGAAATGAGGGGTGTCCCCGATGGACACATTATAGCCATTGTTGATGGCTGTTTGTACCATGGGAAGGGAATCATCCCATGTACGGGAGGATGCATCGACAACGTGGCGCAGGGCTTCTAAGATCTTTCGATTGTGTCTTTCCACTAAGCCGTTTGCCTGCGGATGGTATGCCACAATGTGTGTATTTTTAATTTTACACATGTTACAGAGTGACTCGAACAGTTTGGAAGTGAAACTAAGAGCGTTATCCGAAATTAGGATGGAAGGAGTAGTATGATTCTGGATGACGCGTTCCACTAGGGCTCTGGCCACAGTTTCCGAGGTCTGGTCTGGAATGGCAGCTACTTCGCTGTAACGCGAGAAGTGGTCTGTAAACACAATGATGTACTGGTTTCCCTTTGATGTTTTCGGGAATGGTCCCAGTATATCCATTCCAGTTCTTTGCCAGGGCCTTTGGCATACTGGATATTTATGCATCGGAGCTGTCGATGGTACGTTGCCCTTATGTTTTAAACACGACGGACATTCGGCGATGTATTCATGTACCGTTCTGTTCATCTCGGGAAAATGGTATCGCTCCAAAAGACTTGATGGTGCGATCCGGCCCCATGTGTCCATACAAAGGTGAGTCGTGACAAAGTCCAATGGCTATATCGACGAGATCCTTTGGTATCTCCACGAGGTCGTTTCCATCTTCGTTCCTGAAATGTACGAGCCCATCTTTGAGGTTGTACTGTTCTTTTACCTTCGATGGTTCCTTTTGTTCCAGGCGCGCCCGAAGGTTTTGGGTGTGTTGGTCCTGTTGTTGGGAGTATTGCAGACACTCGTAGTCGAACACAGGAAGAATTCCTATTTTATTCACTTGGGCGTCGGGCTTGAGTTTCGACAATCCGTCTGGAATAACTTGCAGTTTTCCAGGTTTGTATACGATTTTTGCTGCAAAGTCCTGAATCAACAGAGTCCATCTACTCAATCGTCCTTCTAGTAGCTTGTCCTTGAAGAGGTACGTGAGTGGCTTATGATCAGTCTTGATGGTTACATCGTAGCCATAGACGATATTTCGGAATTTTTTCAAAGCCCAATATATATAGTGGCTCGGAGGACTCTGATAGACTTACTAAAAATGCTGAAGGTTCCGGACTCTTCTTATAGCGTATCCGGAAAGTTTAATGACTAAGTTCTTCTGAAGAGAGCAAGGCTCGAAGGATAAGATAAAAACTATCTTTTACTGTAATTTACTGCTAAAATGTACAGGTAGTGCTCAGCCTCTGAATTAGCTTCTGAATGACAATGGAAGATTTTTACTGTGGTTTATATACCCCAAAACTGCTAACATCATTATTATTAAATGCTAAAAGGCTGTATTATTTTTGTACAATATTCGAAAATAAAGTAAATTTTCAGCTGTGGAAAGGCTTGAACGAGTAAACAAAATATTTGAAGACGAAACCATATTTTTATCTTAAACCGCGACTTTTCAGATCTGATGTTATCATGATCTGCCAAGTTAACTAAAAGTGGAAATCGGACTATGCATCTTTACACTAAAATATGCATATAAGTAAAATTTTAAGGTTTAAGATGTACAATTTTAATGCTTAGGCAAGACATGATCTCATCTTTTATAACGAAAGAGAATGTATACAAAATATGAACATTGCAAAGCTTAAGCAGGATTCCTTATTAAGCGAAATCTAAAAAAATGATTATGAAATTTTAAAAAAACAACAGGTCACCAATTATTTAGCAAAGTAGAAAGCAAATCAAAAATTTTATCCAAACTCGCGTTGGGCGATTTTGGTCCTTATGTAAAAATGAATACACACACGTACATACATATGAGTATAGGCATTATATAAAGTTAAATATATAAGAATATACAGGATTATATAAATACATGAACCATATAACACATGAATTTTTAAAATGGATACTTTTCTTAAAATGGATACTTTTTCTTAAAATGGATACAAGAACTATATAAATGAATACAAGAATTACATGAAGAATAAGATAATATAGGAATATGGGAATTATTTATGGTTCATTTTTACAGGGCTCTTCCCTCTAGAATGATATTAATATAATAATGTAACATCCTAACTAATGCTAACTAGATGATAACTATGGGTTTTATAATACAGATTTATATAAAAACATAAGTCGGGTGGTTAAATCTAGTTCACGTGGTCTGGGTACGCACTCTTGGTCGTGCATAAATAGTTTCATGTTCCGTGTCACTTGGTTTTCTTTGTTCCCAGAATGATCTTTTCACCACAAATATACCGAGGATAATAGCACATACAATAATGATACTAATGGCAGATGTTGAGAAAATGGTTACCGGTTGTAGTATTTGTAAGAGGTTATTTTGCTTATCATCCGAAATTTTAAACCGGCTCAATTGATCATTCCATTCAGGGGCATGTAGTTTGGGTAGGATGGTTACAGGTTTTATGGAGAGATTTAAGATCTCTATGACGGGTTTAAATTTAATTTGCGACGGGAATGGGTATGAGTTATTAAGGGTAACCTTGTACGGGTTGTATATTTGGAGGGCTTTTGAACGCAAGGAGCAACCAATTGGTAGTCGAATAACCATAGGGATTGTGATGAGGGAATAATTCGATGGACATTCGAGAGTAGCGGCAGTCCTGTTCGCGAAAGAAATCCAGATGTCTGGTCCAATTCGTAGTTGGATGGTTTTAGGGGAATGAAATTTTTTAAATGAACATACCGGGGCATGCCGGTCACGAATTAAGTCGATAAAGCAAGACCCAGTAGTTGGAAGAATAACTGGTTTGAGTGGAGGGCAGACGAGTTGTTTATTTGGTTGCGGGAATCGGCAATGCCGGACGTCGCTATCTGACATCATAGAATAAGCTGACAGATCTTTGGTGAGGAAAAGGTAAGGTGGTACGATGGGTAAATACAATCGATAGACATTAGAGTTGTTTTGGTAGGGTGTTGGGAAAGGGTGAAATTTATATACGTCATAAGTGAGGACATCGAAAAATGGTATAATTATGAGGTATGTGTAGGGGCGTGGTCCATGTACAGTCCAGGTGTATTCTAGAAATTGAGGGTAATTAGTGTGGTTGAGTGTGAATATGGGTGATAAATTTAATTGTGACTGGGCGGTGTGAATCAAGGACTGAAGTATTTCCCATGGTATTAGGGTGGAAAGAGTGATTTTTCCATGGGCTAGCTGGGTTGCACGCTAAACCTTGGAATGAATCGTAGTTATTCGTTGTAAGTATTTATTGATTAGGGTTACTTGTAGGTGCATTATCTCTATTAATTCTAGATATCTTTTGTGTTCTTTGTATTGAGCTAACATGGATTCAAGGTATGTGAATCTGTCCGAAAGGGAGTGGAGGAAGCGATTGTTTTCGTGTAATGACCTAATAGTTTGTTCTAACATGTGTCCATTATATTGTCGATTTCGCGCGAAGAGATTCAATTTAAGTTCAATTCTTTTAATATCTTCTTCGGTTGCTAATCCGAATAAACCTTTGAACAGTTTCCCTCCTATATCTATCAGTCCCATTTTACTTCTTTGGTTAAAGTTTTCTGAATTTTTAGTTTCAGTTTGTATCCATGGTAAGGCTAATATTTCTGATAGGGCGCGTGTTGTAGTTTGAATATTTTCGAGGGTATTTTCTAACAGAACACGACTAATCTGATCTTTTCCTTGGAAAGAATTCTGGACTTTACTTTCAAACGTTTTTAATTGGGTTTGTATCTGAACGAGATTGATTTTAATTCTAGCAGGGGGTTGCAAATTTATATAAAGGTCTGCGTGCCCTTTCAAAAATTTACCTTCTGCAAGTTTTTCTATAACAACTCCGGTAGAAATTTTAATGCTAGGGCTACAAGAGTAAATAATTTGGAAAATTATAAGGGGGACAATTTTATTCATTTCTACGCCTTAGGTTATACGGAGCTGGGGGTGGTTGTGTGGATACTTGTGTTTGTGGGCGAAGGGGTCGGCCTCGTTTTGGTGGCAATGGGGGTCGACCGTTGAGCTGGGATTCTGAGCGGGTTCGTTTCTTATGTGAAGGTTCTAGTTCACGTGGGTGATGCATTTGCGGGCGGTATGTAGGGTCCGTGCGTCGATCATCAATCGGTGAGGGTGGTGACAGAGGAGATGGTGGAGTTGGAGGAGATGGTGGAGTTCCACTGAGTGATCCTCTCGAAGGAGTTTCTCCAGGGTCTGGGTCCGATGGGACGCTTGGCTTTGGGGCCTCCTCTTGTTCAGAGATTGCCTCGAGTACTGGTGGTATTACGAGGTACCAATCTTCGTCATGGGTAGCGGTTCCCGCGGTGACCACTTCAGTTTTGTGATCCCTGCCCGATTTGTTAATATCTTGACCTTTTGAAGGATAGGCGGCTCGAACGCCTGGCAGCTGTTTTTTGGGAAGGTGTTGTTCGGAAGCTATCTTCAAATTGTCAGCGTGAATGATCTTTAGTTTGGAATGATCCCGGAGGTCGAGGATTTCATAACGATTTTTTCCGAGGTTTTTCATAATCCTATATGGGCCATCCCATTTTGGGTATAATTTGCGATGAGCACCTGGCGGTTTCACGCTCTTCAGATAACATCGCATACCGACGATTATAGTCCGTTGACGGGGATGACGCCTATGTTGCTCGCTCTTGCTCCATCTGTTGGTTTCGTTGGTCGAGGGCATAGCGGATTATGTCAAAAATCTTGAAAGATCGTTCAGCTAGTTGCTGATTTGCTTCTGCCATTTCGGAAGATGTTAGAACTGCCGGGTCGGTTTGGTCGGGCAAATCAAAAGGTAGACGCTTGTCGTAGTGATAGAGGACGAAATGAGGGGTGTCCCCGATGGACACATTATAGCCATTGTTGATGGCTGTTTGTACCATGGGAAGGGAATCATCCCATGTACGGGAGGATGCATCGACAACGTGGCGCAGGGCTTCTAAGATCTTTCGATTGTGTCTTTCCACTAAGCCGTTTGCCTGCGGATGGTATGCCACAATGTGTGTATTTTTAATTTTACACATGTTACAGAGTGACTCGAACAGTTTGGAAGTGAAACTAAGAGCGTTATCCGAAATTAGGATGGAAGGAGTAGTATGATTCTGGATGACGCGTTCCACTAGGGCTCTGGCCACAGTTTCCGAGGTCTGGTCTGGAATGGCAGCTACTTCGCTGTAACGCGAGAAGTGGTCTGTAAACACAATGATGTACTGGTTTCCCTTTGATGTTTTCGGGAATGGTCCCAGTATATCCATTCCAGTTCTTTGCCAGGGCCTTTGGCATACTGGATATTTATGCATCGGAGCTGTCGATGGTACGTTGCCCTTATGTTTTAAACACGACGGACATTCGGCGATGTATTCATGTACCGTTCTGTTCATCTCGGGAAAATGGTATCGCTCCAAAAGACTTGATGGTGCGATCCGGCCCCATGTGTCCATACAAAGGTGAGTCGTGACAAAGTCCAATGGCTATATCGACGAGATCCTTTGGTATCTCCACGAGGTCGTTTCCATCTTCGTTCCTGAAATGTACGAGCCCATCTTTGAGGTTGTACTGTTTTTACCTTCGATGGTTCCTTTTGTTCCAGGCGCGCCCGAAGGTTTTGGGTGTGTTGGTCCTGTTGTTGGGAGTATTGCAGACACTCGTAGTCGAACACAGGAAGAATTCCTATTTTATTCACTTGGGCGTCGGGCTTGAGTTTCGACAATCCGTCTGGAATAACTTGCAGTTTTCCAGGTTTGTATACGATTTTTGCTGCAAAGTCCTGAATCAACAGAGTCCATCTACTCAATCGTCCTTCTAGTAGCTTGTCCTTGAAGAGGTACGTGAGTGGCTTATGATCAGTCTTGATGGTTACATCGTAGCCATAGACGATATTTCGGAATTTTTTCAAAGCCCAATATATATAGTGGCTCGGAGGACTCTGATAGACTTACTAAAAATGCTGAAGGTTCCGGACTCTTCTTATAGCGTATCCGGAAAGTTTAATGACTAAGTTCTTCTGAAGAGAGCAAGGCTCGAAGGATAAGATAAAAACTATCTTTTACTGTAATTTACTGCTAAAATGTACAGGTAGTGCTCAGCCTCTGAATTAGCTTCTGAATGACAATGGAAGATTTTTACTGTGGTTTATATACCCCAAAACTGCTAACATCATTATTATTAAATGCTAAAAAGGCTGTATTATTTTTGTACAATATTCGAAAATAAAGTAAATTTTCAGCTGTGGAAAGGCTTGAACGAGTAAACAAAATATTTGAAGACGAAACCATATTTTTATCTTAAACCGCGACTTTTCAGATCTGATGTTATCATGATCTGTCAAGTTAACTAAAAGTGGAAATCGGACTATGCATTAGGGTGGAGCGAAAAATACTTTTTTTCTAGTATGAAGTTCTAATAGTGATTAAAAGTTGCATTTAGTGGACGATATATACCTGCCAAAATATGAGTTCATTTGTTTAATATTTTCAGCTGCCACCAGGGGGATAAAGTTAACATAATTTTGGGTAAAAAGGAAAAAAATGTTTCTATTTTAGGTTTATCAAACTATTATAAAATTTTATCTTAGAATTATCTAATAGTTTGATTAAGATTCTTAAATGATAAGAATTCGCTTTCTAAAAATGCCTTTTCATATGCTTAATATCTTCAGCTGCCACAAGAGGGCTGAAGTTAACTTAAAAATGACAATTAAGTATGATTCTGTATTTACTTGAAAAAGGGAACAGTAATAAATTAGGATCTCTCTCCTCCTTTATACTGGATTGAGACAGTTAAGAAACGTTATTTCGTGCCTTAGCGGAGTTACCACCCTTTCCCCAACCAACCTCCCTCTAGAAAGGGTTCTTGCTGAAGACTATTTAGTAATTTGCTTTTGTGTCAAATTTTGGCTGTTTTTTCCTTGATTCTAATGTAGCACGAATCCAACCGTCTCTGTTTGTAGGTCCGCAGACTGATCCAGCAGCGTCTGTAACGAGCTTGACGCATCTCTCTACGGTTTGTGTATGACATGGAAACTAAAATAATTCTGAATGAAGAGTAGTACCATGTTTGATGCATGATTCAATATCATCAAGAGAAACTCCTTTGGTTATCGGTGGTTCTGCTATCTGAAAATCTTGCCACATAATGAGATCTGTATAGTCTTTGGCATAAAAATTTATTTCTGGCACCTTAAAATACCTGATAACATCTGTTTCTTGAATGCATGCCCTTGCTTTTATGATACGCCTAAATCCCAACTGACGCACATGCTCCCTTTCATCAGCTATCATTGCAATGAGAATGTTTTCTTGATTTGCGTAATATGCATTTCGCTGAATGACTGAGTCATGTACTCTCCTAAGCTCTTCACGGAGATACCGGCTTCTTGCAATCATATGCCACATATGTTTAGCACCATATTGGCATAATGGTTTACGCTTTATCTGAAACCACATTGGTGCGTATACCCTAACAATGAAAGTAGCTAATTCTTGTAAATTGCCTGAAGGATTCTCTGTGCTTGCATATAACCGCAGAGTCCTGTTTGCTGTGGTGAGCCACCTTGAATGTGATATATTGCCTGGACTCTAATGACTAAGACTCTTTGAGAATGTTCCACTTGATATAGCCTTGTGAATTTCAAGAAGGTATTTCTGGTCAGTACTTATGTCATCTACATCAACTTCACACATGTCCTCTTGAATTTCAATGGGTTTGAAGTTAACTATGGGAAGCTTTTCACAGTCTGAAAGTGCTCGGCCAATTTCTCCTGAAAATGCTCTTGGTCCAGTAGTGGTACCATCCAAATGATGAAACAGATGGCGCAATGGAAGTTCATTAAGGTGTAAAAGGCATATCAGCCACTGCAATGGCTTATTAAAGGCTTCTTCCAGTAATCTTATTGTGCCTCCAATACTACCAGTGTTAACCACTGTCGAATCACAGCCAACTGCAACGATGTTCCCTATATCAACATTCCTTTCTTTCAAGCAATTCACTAGCGCTGTGCAAATGTATTTAGCTTTGCCACTGGAAGGTGTCACATGTGCAAAGTACAGAGAGTGTGGTTCAGATATTATGCTGATATGCTCTTCGCGTTTGGTTCTTTGGTGGTTAGAGCCATCACTCTCCTGGACTTGAATCATTGTTTTATCCTTTCTGCCATCAAAGTATAATCCCCGCATGGTTTTTGGCTCTCCTATCTGTTGTAGTTCCTTTTTCTGTTTTTGTCTTTCACGTCTTAGCTTACTTCTGTCTATAATATTCCCTTTGTCTTCGGGAGTAACAATTTTAAGATCTGCCAATACTGCAGAAGCAATAGCAGCCCCAGCTCTGTCCGACATTTTAAATCTATCACAAGTAATTGCTAATGAAGGCAGTGGCTCACGCATCTGTTGTTCTGATATTACATATTGAGTCGAGGTTGTATCTTCCTCATTATCTTCAGATATCTCTTCTAGTTGTTGAAGTTCACTTGTCTCTGTTTCGATTTGTAAGTTGGACGTATTGGTTATAGCAGCACTAGTTGTTTGTGAGGATTCCAGACGTGCTTTTTCCATTTCCTTTCGATGTTCTCTTGCTTGTAATCGTCTTGTGTGTGCTATGTCAATGCTTCCTATCACCATTATTCTGCGTGTTCGTTGGTCATTTAAAAAATCCTGCTCTTTTGGAGGGACTTTTTACTCTTTTCACATGAGCATCTCCTAAACTCCTTACATTTGCAGGTGCAGATGTCAAACAAAGTGCATTTTGAAGAGTTTTCAAATTCTTCAAGTTGATTTTTGTACTTAGGCTGATCCTTGCGTGACTTGTATGGCTTTAATAAGGACCTGTATTTATCATGGTACACTTGCATCATCTGTAAAACGCGTGTATGTGAAACTATTGGCAAAGAGGCCTTCTTCCAAATATTTTCTACCTTTTTGGAAACTGCCTCTGCTATTTCAGAAAATGAAGGCTCCTTGTTATTCATCTGCTCCTTCACTAAATGTTTTGTGAACAGGTAATCTTTCATAATGCAGTTATAAGTTGGTAGTTGCATATCACTCATCTCACAAGGTACTTCAAATATGGCACACTTCATATGTTCTCTAGTGAAATGTTTATATTTAGTATTTGATGCCATAATATTTTTAAGAAAAATTCACAATCACAAAATATCCTGTAACATCAAAACATTATATAATTAATATATATATATTTTTATAAGTATATAATTAATATATAAATATATATAATATAAATAAACTAAAATTATATAATACATTATAACAAGCATTTTATAATAAAATCAATATTATCTCTATATAAATCACTTTAAAATAAAGTTTTATAATATTCCGATCATATTAAAAAACTTTCCGATCAACTGAGCGACTAGGCCTACTACCTAAGAAGACAAGTGTTAACACACTGTTCTAATGACTCACAGAAAGAAATTCCTTCACACCAAAACCCTCCCCCACAACCCTCCCCAAACCCTCCCCCACAACATTCAGTGTAGTCTCAACATGACTCAGTTACTCTAAATTGTGTTAACTTCAGCTCTCTTGTGGCAGCTGAAGATATTAAGCATATGAAAAGGCATTTTTACAAAACGAATTCCTATCATTTAAGAATCTTAGTCAAACTATTAGATAATTCTAAGATAAAATTTTATAATAGTTTGACAAACCTAAAATAGAAGCATTTTTTCCTTTTTACACAAAATTGTGTTAAATTTAGCACCCTGGTGGCAGCTGAAAATTTTAAACAAATGAACTCATATTTTGGCAGGTATATTTCCTCCACTAAATGCAACTTTTAATCACTATTAGAACCTCATACTAGAAAAAAAGTATTTTTCGCTCCACCCTACTATGCATCTTTACACTAAAATATGCATATAAGTAAAATTTTAAGGTTTAAGATGTACAATTTTAATGCTTAGGCAAGACATGATCTCATCTTTTATAACGAAAGAGAATGTATACAAAATATGAACATTGCAAAGCTTAAGCAGGATTCCTTATTAAGCGAAATCTAAAAAAATGATTATGAAATTTTAAAAAAACAACAGGTCACCAATTATTTAGCAAAGTAGAAAGCAAATCAAAAATTTTATCCAAACTCGCGTTGGGCGATTTTGGTCCTTATGTAAAAATGAATACACACACGTACATACATATGAGTATAGGCATTATATAAAGTTAAATATATAAGAATATACAGGATTATATAAATACATGAACCATATAACACATGAATTTTTAAAATGGATACTTTTCTTAAAATGGATACTTTTTCTTAAAATGGATACAAGAACTATATAAATGAATACAAGAATTACATGAAGAATAAGATAATATAGGAATATGGGAATTATTTATGGTTCATTTTTACAGGGCTCTTCCCTCTAGAATGATATTAATATAATAATGTAACATCCTAACTAATGCTAACTAGATGATAACTATGGGTTTTATAATACAGATTTATATATAAACATAAGTCGGGTGGTTAAATCTAGTTCACGTGGTCTGGGTACGCACTCTTGGTCGTGCATAAATAGTTTCATGTTCCGTGTCACTTGGTTTTCTTTGTTCCCAGAATGATCTTTTCACCACAAATATACCGAGGATAATAGCACATACAATAATGATACTAATGGCAGATGTTGAGAAAATGGTTACCGGTTGTAGTATTTGTAAGAGGTTATTTTGCTTATCATCCGAAATTTTAAACCGGCTCAATTGATCATTCCATTCAGGGGCATGTAGTTTGGGTAGGATGGTTACAGGTTTTATGGAGAGATTTAAGATCTCTATGACGGGTTTAAATTTAATTTGCGACGGGAATGGGTATGAGTTATTAAGGGTAACCTTGTACGGGTTGTATATTTGGAGGGCTTTTGAACGCAAGGAGCAACCAATTGGTAGTCGAATAACCATAGGGATTGTGATGAGGGAATAATTCGATGGACATTCGAGAGTAGCGGCAGTCCTGTTCGCGAAAGAAACCAGATGTCTGGTCCAATTCGTAGTTGGATGGTTTTAGGGGAATGAAATTTTTTAAATGAACATACCGGGGCATGCCGGTCACGAATTAAGTCGATAAAGCAAGACCAGTAGTTGGAAGAATAACTGGTTTGAGTGGAGGGCAGACGAGTTGTTTATTTGGTTGCGGGAATCGGCAATGCCGGACGTCGCTATCTGACATCATAGAATAAGCTGACAGATCTTTGGTGAGGAAAAGGTAAGGTGGTACGATGGGTAAATACAATCGATAGACATTAGAGTTGTTTTGGTAGGGTGTTGGGAAAGGGTGAAATTTATATACGTCATAAGTGAGGACATCGAAAAATGGTATAATTATGAGGTATGTGTAGGGGCGTGGTCCATGTACAGTCCAGGTGTATTCTAGAAATTGAGGGTAATTAGTGTGGTTGAGTGAATATGGGTGATAATTTAATTGTGACTGGGCGGTGTGAATCAAGGACTGAAGTATTTCCCATGGTATTAGGGTGGAAAGAGTGATTTTTCCATGGGCTAGCTGGGTTGCACGCTAAACCTTGGAATGAATCGTAGTTATTCGTTGTAAGTATTTATTGATTAGGGTTACTTGTAGGTTCATTATCTCTATTAATTCTAGATATCTTTTGTGTTCTTTGTATTGAGCTAACATGGATTCAAGGTATGTGAATCTGTCCGAAAGGGAGTGGAGGAAGCGATTGTTTTCGTGTAATGACCTAATAGTTTGTTCTAACATGTGTCCATTATATTGTCGATTTCGCGCGAAGAGATTCAATTTAAGTTCAATTCTTTTAATATCTTCTTCGGTTGCTAATCCGAATAAACCTTTGAACAGTTTCCCTCCTATATCTATCAGTCCCATTTTACTTCTTTGGTTAAAGTTTTCTGAATTTTTAGTTTCAGTTTGTATCCATGGTAAGGCTAATATTTCTGATAGGGCGCGTGTTGTAGTTTGAATATTTTCGAGGGTATTTTCTAACAGAACACGACTAATCTGATCTTTTCCTTGGAAAGAATTCTGGACTTTACTTTCAAACGTTTTTAATTGGGTTTGTATCTGAACGAGATTGATTTTAATTCTAGCAGGGGGTTGCAAATTTATATAAAGGTCTGCGTGCCCTTTCAAAAATTTACCTTCTGCAAGTTTTTCTATAACAACTCCGGTAGAAATTTTAATGCTAGGGCTACAAGAGTAAATAATTTGGAAAATTATAAGGGGGACAATTTTATTCATTTCTACGCCTTAGGTTATACGGAGCTGGGGGTGGTTGTGTGGATACTTGTGTTTGTGGGCGAAGGGGTCGGCCTCGTTTTGGTGGCAATGGGGGTCGACCGTTGAGCTGGATTCTGAGCGGGTTCGTTTCTTATGTGAAGGTTCTAGTTCACGTGGGTGATGCATTTGCGGGCGGTATGTAGGGTCCGTGCGTCGATCATCAATCGGTGAGGGTGGTGACAGAGGAGATGGTGGAGTTGGAGGAGATGGTGGAGTTCCACTGAGTGATCCTCTCGAAGGTTTCTCCAGGGTCTGGGTCCGATGGGACGCTTGGCTTGGGGCCTCCTCTTGTTCAGAGATTGCCTCGAGTACTGGTGGTATTACGAGGTACCAATCTTCGTCATGGGTAGCGGTTCCCGCGGTGACCACTTCAGTTTTGTGATCCCTGCCCGATTTGTTAATATCTTGACCTTTTGAAGGATAGGCGGCTCGAACGCCTGGCAGCTGTTTTTTGGGAAGGTGTTGTTCGGAAGCTATCTTCAAATTGTCAGCGTGAATGATCTTTAGTTTGGAATGATCCCGGAGGTCGAGGATTTCATAACGATTTTTTCCGAGGTTTTTCATAATCCTATATGGGCCATCCCATTTTGGGTATAATTTGCGATGAGCACCTGGCGGTTTCACGCTCTTCAGATAACATCGCATACCGACGATTATAGTCCGTTGACGGGGATGACGCCTATGTTGCTCCTCTTGCTCCATCTGTTGGTTTCGTTGGTCGAGGGCATAGCGGATTATGTCAAAAATCTTGAAAGATCGTTCAGCTAGTTGCTGATTTGCTTCTGCCATTTCGGAAGATGTTAGAACTGCCGGGTCGGTTTGGTCGGGCAAATCAAAAGGTAGACGCTTGTCGTAGTGATAGAGGACGAAATGAGGGGTGTCCCCGATGGACACATTATAGCCATTGTTGATGGCTGTTTGTACCATGGGAAGGGAATCATCCCATGTACGGGAGGATGCATCGACAACGTGGCGCAGGGCTTCTAAGATCTTTCGATTGTGCCTTTCCACTAAGCCGTTTGCCTGCGGATGGTATGCCACAATGTGTGTATTTTTAATTTACACATGTTACAGAGTGACTCGAACAGTTTGGAAGTGAAACTAAGGCGTTATCCGAATTAGGATGGAAGGAGTGTATGATTTTGGATGACGCGTTCCACTAGGGCTCTTGCCACAGTTTCCGAGGTCTGGTCTGGAATGGCGCTACTTCGCTGTAACGCGAGAAGTGGTCCGTAAACACAATGATGTACTGATTTCCCTTTGATGTTTTGGGAATGGTCCCAGTATATCCATTCCAGTTCTTTGCCAGGGCCTTTGGCATACTGGATATTTATGCATCGGAGCTGTGATGGTACGTTGCCCTTATGCTTTAAACACGACGGACATTCGGCGATGTATTCATGTACCGTTCTGTTCATCTCGGGAAAATGGTATCGCTCCAAAAGACTTGATGGTGCGATCCGGCCCCATGTGTCCATACAAAGGTGAGTCGTGACAAAGTCCAATGGCTATATCGACGAGATCCTTTGGTATCTCCACGAGGTCGTTTCCATCTTCGTTCCTGAAATGTACGAGCCCATCTTTGAGGTTGTACTGTTCTTTTACCTTCGATGGTTCCTTTTGTTCCAGGCGCGCCCGAAGGTTTTGGGTGTGTTGGTCCTGTTGTTGGGAGTATTGCAGACACTCGTAGTCGAACACAGGAAGAATTCCTATTTTATTCACTTGGGCGTCGGGCTTGAGTTCGACAATCCGTCTGGAATAACTTGCAGTTTTCCAGGTTTGTATACGATTTTTGCTGCAAAGTCCTGAATCAACAGAGTCCATCTACTCAATCGTCCTTCTAGTAGCTTGTCCTTGAAGAGGTACGTGAGTGGCTTATGATCAGTCTTGATGGTTACATCGTAGCCATAGACGATATTTCGGAATTTTTTCAAAGCCCAATATATATAGTGGCTCGGAGGACTCTGATAGACTTACTAAAAATGCTGAAGGTTCCGGACTCTTCTTATAGCGTATCCGGAAAGTTTAATGACTAAGTTCTTCTGAAGAGAGCAAGGCTCGAAGGATAAGATAAAAACTATCTTTTACTGTAATTTACTGCTAAAATGTACAGGTAGTGCTCAGCCTCTGAATTAGCTTCTGAATGACAATGGAAGATTTTTACTGTGGTTTATATACCCCAAAACTGCTAACATCATTATTATTAAATGCTAAAAAGGCTGTATTATTTTTGTACAATATTCGAAAATAAAGTAAATTTTCAGCTGTGGAAAGGCTTGAACGAGTAAACAAAATATTTGAAGACGAAACCATATTTTTATCTTAAACCGCGACTTTTCAGATCTGATGTTATCATGATCTGCCAAGTTAACTAAAAGTGGAAATCGGACTATGCATCTTTACACTAAAATATGCATATGAGTAAAATTTTAAGGTTTAAGATGTACAATTTTAATGCTTAGGCAAGACATGATCTCATCTTTTATAACGAAAGAGAATGTATACAAAATATGAACATTGCAAAGCTTAAGCAGGATTCCTTATTAAGCGAAATCTAAAAAAATGATTATGAGATTTTAAAAAACAACAGGTCACCAATTATTTAGCAAAGTAGAAAGCAAATCAAAAATTTTATCCAAACTCGCGTTGGGCGATTTTGGTCCTTATGTAAAAATGAATACACACACGTACATACATATGAGTATAGGCATTATATAAAGTTAAATATATAAGATATACAGGATTATATAAATACATGAACCATATAACACATGAATTTTTAAAATGGATACTTTTCTTAAAATGGATACAAATGGATACATATAAATGAATACAAGAATTACATGAAGATAAGATAATATAGGAATATGGGAATTATTTATGGTTCATTTTTACAGGGCTCTTCCCTCTAGAATGATATTAATATAATAATGTAACATCCTAACTAATGCTAACTAGATGATAACTATGGGTTTTATAATACAGATTTATATATACAAATAAGTCGGGTGGTTAAGTCTAGTTCACGTGGTCTGGGTACGCACTCTTGGTCGTGCATAAATAGTTTCATGTTCCGTGTCACTTGGTTTTCTTTGTTCCCAGAATGATCTTTTCACCACAAATATACCGAGGATAATAGCACATACAATAATGATACTAACGGCAGATGTTGAGAAAATGGTTACCGGTTGTAGTATTTGTAAGAGGTTATTTTGGTTATCATCCGAAATTTTAAACCGGCTCAATTGATCATTCCATTCAGGGGCATGTAGTTCGGGTAGGATGGTTACAGGTTTTATGGAGAGATTTAAGATCTCTATGACGGGTTTAAATTTAATTTGCGACGGGAATGGGTATGAGTTATTAAGGGTAACCTTGTACGGGTTGTATATTTGGAGGGCTTTTGAACGCAAGGAGCAACCAATTGGTAGCGAATAACCATAGGGATTGTGATGAGGGAATAATTCGATGGACACTCGAGAGTAGCGGCAGTCCTGTTCGCGAAAGAAACCCAGATGTCTGGTCCAATTCGTAGTTGGATGGTTTTAGGGGAATGAAATTTTTTAAATGAACATACCGGGGCATGCCGGTCACGAATTAAGTCGATAAAGCAAGACCGTAGTTGGAAGAATAACTGGTTTGAGTGGAGGGCAGACGAGTTGTTTATTTGGTTGCGGGAATCGGCAATGCCGGACGTCGCTATCTGACATCATAGAATAAGCTGACAGATCTTTGGTGAGGAAAAGGTAAGGTGGTACGGTGGGTAAATACAATCGATAGACATTAGAGTTGTTTTGGTAGGGTGTTGGGAAAGGGTGAAATTTATATACGTCATAAGTGAGGACATCGAAAAATGGTATAATTATGAGGTATGTGTAGGGGCGTGGTCCATGTACAGTCCAGGTGTATTCTAGAAATTGAGGGTAATTAGTGTGGTTGAGTGGGAATATGGGTGATAATTTTAATTGTGACTGGGCGGTGTGAATCAAGGACTGAAGTATTTCCCATGGTATTAGGGTGGAAAGAGTGATTTTTCCATGGGCTAGCTGGGTTGCACGCAAACCTTGGAATGAATCGTAGTTATTCGTTGTAAGTATTTATCGATTAGGGTTACTTGTAGGTTCATTATCTCTATTAATTCTAGATATCTTTTGTGTTCTTTGTATTGAGCTAACATGGATTCAAGGTATGTGAATCTGTCCGAAAGGGAGTGGAGGAAGCGATTGTTTTCGTGTAATGACCTAATAGTTTGTTCTAACATGTGTCCATTATATTGTCGATTTCGCGCGAAGAGATTCAATTTAAGTTCAATTCTTTTAATATCTTCTTCGGTTGCTAATCCGAATAAACCTTTGAACAGTTTCCCTCCTATATCTATCAGTCCCCTTTTACTTCTTTGGTTAAAGTTTTCTGAATTTTTAGTTTCAGTTTGTATCCATGGTAAGGCTAATATTTCTGATAGGGCGCGTGCTGTAGTTTGAATATTTTCGAGGGTATTTTCTAACAGAACACGACTAATCTGATCTTTTCCTTGGAAAGAATTCTGGACTTTACTTTCAAACGTTTTTAATTGGGTTTGTATCTGAAGAGATTGATTTTAATTCTAGCAGGGGGTTGCAAATTTATATAAAGGTCTGCGTGCCCTTTCAAAAATTTACCTTCTGCAAGTTTTTCTATAACAACTCCGGTAGAAATTTTAATGCTAGGGCTACAAGAGTAAATAATTTGGAAAATTATAAGGGGGACAATTTTATTCATTTCTACGCCTTAGGTTATACGGAGCTGGGGGTTGTGTGGATACTTGTGTTTGTGGGCGAAGGGGTCGGCCTCGTTTTGGTGGCAATGGGGGTCGACCGTTGAGCTGGATTCTGAGCGGGTTCGTTTCTTATGTGAAGGTTCTAGTTCACGTGGGTGATGCATTTGCGGGCGGTATGTAGGGTCCGTGCGTCGATCATCAATCGGTGAGGGTGGTGACAGAGGAGATGGTGGAGTTGGAGGAGATGGTGGAGTTCCACTGAGTGATCCTCTCGAAGGGTTTCTCCAGGGTCTGGGTCCGATGGGACGCTTGGCTTGGGGCCTCCTCTTGTTCAGAGATTGCCTCGAGTACTGGTGGTATTACGAGGTACCAATCTTCGTCATGGGTAGCGGTTCCCGCGGTGACCACTTCAGTTTTTGATCCCTGCCCGATTTGTTAATATCTTGACCTTTTGAAGGATAGGCGGCTCGAACGCCTGGCAGCTGTTTTTTGGGAAGGTGTTGTTCGGAAGCTATCTTCAAATTGTCAGCGTGAATGATCTTTAGTTTGGAATGATCCCGGAGGTCGAGGATTTCATAACGATTTTTTCCGAGGTTTTTCATAATCCTATATGGGCCATCCCATTTTGGGTATAATTTGCGATGAGCACCTGGCGGTTTCACGCTCTTCAGATAACATCGCATACCGACGATTATAGTCCGTTGACGGGGATGACGCCTATGTTGCTCGCTCTTGCTCCATCTGTTGGTTTCGTTGGTCGAGGGCATAGCGGATTATGTCAAAAATCTTGAAAGATCGTTCAGCTAGTTGCTGATTTGCTTCTGCCATTTCGGAAGATGTTAGAACTGCCGGGTCGGTTTGGTCGGGCAAATCAAAAGGTAGACGCTTGTCGTAGTGATAGAGGACGAAATGAGGGGTGTCCCCGATGGACACATTATAGCCATTGTTGATGGCTGTTTGTACCATGGGAAGGGAATCATCCCATGTACGGGAGGATGCATCGACAACGTGGCGCAGGGCTTCTAAGATCTTTCGATTGTGTCTTTCCACTAAGCCGTTTGCCTGCGGATGGTATGCCACAATGTGTGTATTTTTAATTTTACACATGTTACAGAGTGACTCGAACAGTTTGGAAGTGAAACTAAGAGCGTTATCCGAAATTAGGATGGAAGGAGTAGTATGATTCTGGATGACGCGTTCCACTAGGGCTCTGGCCACAGTTTCCGAGGTCTGGTCTGGAATGGCAGCTACTTCGCTGTAACGCGAGAAGTGGTCTGTAAACACAATGATGTACTGGTTTCCCTTTGATGTTTTCGGGAATGGTCCCAGTATATCCATTCCAGTTCTTTGCCAGGGCCTTTGGCATACTGGATATTTATGCATCGGAGCTGTCGATGGTACGTTGCCCTTATGTTTAAACACGACGGACATTCGGCGATGTATTCATGTACCGTTGTTCATCTCGGGAAATGGTATCGCTCCAAAAGACTTGATGGTGCGATCCGGCCCCATGTGTCCATACAAAGGTGAGTCGTGACAAAGTCCAATGGCTATATCGACGAGATCCTTTGGTATCTCCACGAGGTCGTTTCCATCTTCGTTCCTGAAATGTACGAGCCCATCTTTGAGGTTGTACTGTTCTTTTACCTTCGATGGTTCCTTTTGTTCCAGGCGCGCCCGAAGGTTTTGGGTGTTTGGTCCTGTTGTTGGGAGTATTGCAGACACTCGTAGTCGAACACAGGAAGAATTCCTATTTTATTCACTTGGGCGTCGGGCTTGAGTTTCGACAATCCGTCTGGAATAACTTGCAGTTTTCCAGGTTTGTATACGATTTTTGCTGCAAAGTCCTGAATCAACAGAGTCCATCTACTCAATCGTCCTTCTAGTAGCTTGTCCTTGAAGAGGTACGTGAGTGGCTTATGATCAGTCTTGATGGTTACATCGTAGCCATAGACGATATTTCGGAATTTTTTCAAAGCCCAATATATATAGTGGCTCGGAGGACTCTGATAGACTTACTAAAAATGCTGAAGGTTCCGGACTCTTCTTATAGCGTATCCGGAAAGTTTAATGACTAAGTTCTTCTGAAGAGAGCAAGGCTCGAAGGATAAGATAAAAACTATCTTTTACTGTAATTTACTGCTAAAATGTACAGGTAGTGCTCAGCCTCTGAATTAGCTTCTGAATGACAATGGAAGATTTTTACTGTGGTTTATATACCCAAAACTGCTAACATCATTATTATTAAATGCTAAAAAGGCTGTATTATTTTTGTACAATATTCGAAAATAAAGTAAATTTTCAGCTGTGGAAAGGCTTGAACGAGTAAACAAAATATTTGAAGACGAAACCATATTTTTATCTTAAACCGCGACTTTTCAGATCTGATGTTATCATGATCTGCCAAGTTAACTAAAAGTGGAAATCGGACTATGCATCTTTACACTAAAATATGCATATAAGTTATTTTAAGGTTTAAGATGTACAATTTTAATGCTTAGGCAAGACATGATCTCATCTTTTATAACGAAAGAGAATGTATACAAAATATGAACATTGCAAAGCTTAAGCAGGATTCCTTATTAAGCGAAATCTAAAAAAATGATTATGAAATTTTAAAAAAACAACAGGTCACCAATTATTTAGCAAAGTAGAAAGCAAATCAAAAATTTTATCCAAACTCGCGTTGGGCGATTTTGGTCCTTATGTAAAATGAATACACACACGTACATACATATGAGTATAGGCATTATATAAAGTTAAATATATAAGAATATACAGGATTATATAAATACATGAACCATATAACACATGAATTTTTAAAATGGATACTTTTCTTAAAATGGATACTTTTTCTTAAAATGGATACAAGAACTATATAAATGAATACAAGAATTACATGAAGAATAAGATAATATAGGAATATGGGAATTATTTATGGTTCATTTTTACAGGGCTCTTCCCTCTAGAATGATATTAATATAATAATGTAACATCCTAACTAATGCTAACTAGATGATAACTATGGGTTTTATAATACAGATTTATATATAAAACATAAGTCGGGTGGTTAAATCTAGTTCACGTGGTCTGGGTACGCACTCTTGGTCGTGCATAAATAGTTTCATGTTCCGTGTCACTTGGTTTTCTTTGTTCCCAGAATGATCTTTTCACCACAAATATACCGAGGATAATAGCACATACAATAATGATACTAATGGCAGATGTTGAGAAAATGGTTACCGGTTGTAGTATTTGTAAGAGGTTATTTTGCTTATCATCCGAAATTTTAAACCGGCTCAATTGATCATTCCATTCAGGGGCATGTAGTTTGGGTAGGATGGTTACAGGTTTTATGGAGAGATTTAAGATCTCTATGACGGGTTTAAATTTAATTTGCGACGGGAATGGGTATGAGTTATTAAGGGTAACCTTGTACGGGTTGTATATTTGGAGGGCTTTTGAACGCAAGGAGCAACCAATTGGTAGTCGAATAACCATAGGGATTGTGATGAGGGAATAATTCGATGGACATTCGAGAGTAGCGGCAGTCCTGTTCGCGAAAGAAATCCAGATGTCTGGTCCAATTCGTAGTTGGATGGTTTTAGGGGAATGAAATTTTTTAAATGAACATACCGGGGCATGCCGGTCACGAATTAAGTCGATAAAGCAAGACCCAGTAGTTGGAAGAATAACTGGTTTGAGTGGAGGGCAGACGAGTTGTTTATTTGGTTGCGGGAATCGGCAATGCCGGACGTCGCTATCTGACATCATAGAATAAGCTGACAGATCTTTGGTGAGGAAAAGGTAAGGTGGTACGATGGGTAAATACAATCGATAGACATTAGAGTTGTTTTGGTAGGGTGTTGGGAAAGGTGAAATTTATATACGTCATAATGAGGACATCGAAAAATGGTATAATTATGAGGTATGTGTAGGGGCGTGGTCCATGTACAGTCCAGGTGTATTCTAGAAATTGAGGGTAATTAGTGTGGTTGAGTGTGAATATGGGTGATAAATTTAATTGTGACTGGGCGGTGTGAATCAAGGACTGAAGTATTTCCCATGGTATTAGGGTGGAAAGAGTGATTTTTCCATGGGCTAGCTGGGTTGCACGCTAAACCTTGGAATGAATCGTAGTTATTCGTTGTAAGTATTTATTGATTAGGGTTACTTGTAGGTTCATTATCTCTATTAATTCTAGATATCTTTTGTGTTCTTTGTATTGAGCTAACATGGATTCAAGGTATGTGAATCTGTCCGAAAGGGAGTGGAGGAAGCGATTGTTTTCGTGTAATGACCTAATAGTTTGTTCTAACATGTGTCCATTATATTGTCGATTTCGCGCGAAGAGATTCAATTTAAGTTCAATTCTTTTAATATCTTCTTCGGTTGCTAATCCGAATAAACCTTTGAACAGTTTCCCTCCTATATCTATCAGTCCCATTTACTTCTTTGGTTAAAGTTTTCTGAATTTTTAGTTTCAGTTTGTATCCATGGTAAGGCTAATATTTCTGATAGGGCGCGTGTTGTAGTTTGAATATTTTCGAGGGTATTTTCTAACAGAACACGACTAATCTGATCTTTTCCTTGGAAAGAATTCTGGACTTTACTTTCAAACGTTTTTAATTGGGTTTGTATCTGAACGAGATTGATTTTAATTCTAGCAGGGGGTTGCAAATTTATATAAAGGTCTGCGTGCCCTTTCAAAAATTTACCTTCTGCAAGTTTTTCTATAACAACTCCGGTAGAAATTTTAATGCTAGGGCTACAAGAGTAAATAATTTGGAAAATTATAAGGGGGACAATTTTATTCATTTCTACGCCTTAGGTTATACGGAGCTGGGGGTTTGTGTGGATACTTGTGTTTGTGGGCGAAGGGGTCGGCCTCGTTTTGGTGGCAATGGGGGTCGACCGTTGAGCTGGGATTCTGAGCGGGTTCGTTTCTTATGTGAAGGTTCTAGTTCACGTGGGTGATGCATTTGCGGGCGGTATGTAGGGTCCGTGCGTCGATCATCAATCGGTGAGGGTGGTGACAGAGGAGATGGTGGAGTTGGAGGAGATGGTGGAGTTCCACTGAGTGATCCTCTCGAAGGAGTTTCTCCAGGGTCTGGGTCCGATGGGACGCTTGGCTTTGGGGCCTCCTCTTGTTCAGAGATTGCCTCGAGTACTGGTGGTATTACGAGGTACCAATCTTCGTCATGGGTAGCGGTTCCGCGGTGACCACTTCAGTTTTGTGATCCCTGCCCGATTTGTTAATATCTTGACCTTTTGAAGGATAGGCGGCTCGAACGCCTGGCAGCTGTTTTTTGGGAAGGTGTTGTTCGGAAGCTATCTTCAAATTGTCAGCGTGAATGATCTTTAGTTTGGAATGATCCCGGAGGTCGAGGATTTCATAACGATTTTTTCCGAGGTTTTTCATAATCCTATATGGGCCATCCCATTTTGGTATAATTTGCGATGAGCACCTGGCGGTTTCACGCTCTTCAGATAACATCGCATACCGACGATTATAGTCCGTTGACGGGGATGACGCCTATGTTGCTCTCTCTTGCTCCATCTGTTGGTTTCGTTGGTCGAGGGCATAGCGGATTATGTCAAAAATCTTGAAAGATCGTTCAGCTAGTTGCTGATTTGCTTCTGCCATTTCGGAAGATGTGAACTGCCGGGTCGGTTTGGTCGGGCAAATCAAAAGGTAGACGCTTGTCGTAGTGATAGAGGACGAAATGAGGGTGTCCCCGATGGACACATTATAGCCATTGTTGATGGCTGTTTGTACCATGGGAAGGGAATCATCCCATGTACGGGAGGATGCATCGACAACGTGGCGCAGGGCTTCTAAGATCTTTCGATTGTCTTTCCACTAAGCCGTTTGCCTGCGGATGGTATGCCACAATGTGTGTATTTTTAATTTTACACATGTTACAGAGTGACTCGAACAGTTTGGAAGTGAAACTAAGAGCGTTATCCGAAATTAGGATGGAAGGAGTAGTATGATTCTGGATGACGCGTTCCACTAGGGCTCTGGCCACAGTTTCCGAGGTCTGGTCTGGAATGGCAGCTACTTCGCTGTAACGCGAGAAGTGGTCTGTAAACACAATGATGTACTGGTTTCCCTTTGATGTTTTCGGGAATGGTCCCAGTATATCCATTCCAGTTCTTTGCCAGGGCCTTTGGCATACTGGATATTTATGCATCGGAGCTGTCGATGGTACGTTGCCCTTATGTTTTAAACACGACGGACATTCGGCGATGTATTCATGTACCGTTCTGTTCATCTCGGGAAAATGGTATCGCTCCAAAAGACTTGATGGTGCGATCCGGCCCCATGTGTCCATACAAAGGTGAGTCGTGACAAAGTCCAATGGCTATATCGACGAGATCCTTTGGTATCTCCACGAGGTCGTTTCCATCTTCGTTCCTGAAATGTACGAGCCCATCTTTGAGGTTGTACTGTTCTTTTACCTTCGATGGTTCCTTTTGTTCCAGGCGCGCCCGAAGGTTTTGGGTGTGTTGGTCCTGTTGTTGGGAGTATTGCAGACACTCGTAGTCGAACACAGGAAGAATTCCTATTTTATTCACTTGGGCGTCGGGCTTGAGTTTCGACAATCCGTCTGGAATAACTTGCAGTTTTCCAGGTTTGTATACGATTTTTGCTGCAAAGTCCTGAATCAACAGAGTCCATCTACTCAATCGTCCTTCTAGTAGCTTGTCCTTGAAGAGGTACGTGAGTGGCTTATGATCAGTCTTGATGGTTACATCGTAGCCATAGACGATATTTCGGAATTTTTTCAAAGCCCAATATATATAGTGGCTCGGAGGACTCTGATAGACTTACTAAAAATGCTGAAGGTTCCGGACTCTTCTTATAGCGTATCCGGAAAGTTTAATGACTAAGTTCTTCTGAAGAGAGCAAGGCTCGAAGGATAAGATAAAAACTATCTTTTACTGTAATTTACTGCTAAAATGTACAGGTAGTGCTCAGCCTCTGAATTAGCTTCTGAATGACAATGGAAGATTTTTACTGTGGTTTATATACCCCAAAACTGCTAACATCATTATTATTAAATGCTAAAAAGGCTGTATTATTTTTGTACAATATTCGAAAATAAAGTAAATTTTCAGCTGTGGAAAGGCTTGAACGAGTAAACAAAATATTTGAAGACGAAACCATATTTTTATCTTAAACCGCGACTTTTCAGATCTGATGTTATCATGATCTGTCAAGTTAACTAAAAGTGGAAATCGGACTATGCATTAGGGTGGAGCGAAAAATACTTTTTTTCTAGTATGAAGTTCTAATAGTGATTAAAAGTTGCATTTAGTGGACGATATATACCTGCCAAAATATGAGTTCATTTGTTTAATATTTTCAGCTGCCACCAGGGGGATAAAGTTAACATAATTTTGGGTAAAAAGGAAAAAAATGTTTCTATTTTAGGTTTATCAAACTATTATAAAATTTTATCTTAGAATTATCTAATAGTTTGATTAAGATTCTTAAATGATAAGAATTCGCTTTCTAAAAATGCCTTTTCATATGCTTAATATCTTCAGCTGCCACAAGAGGGCTGAAGTTAACTTAAAAATGACAATTAAGTATGATTCTGTATTTACTTGAAAAAGGGAACAGTAATAAATTAGGATCTCTCTCCTCCTTTATACTGGATTGAGACAGTTAAGAAACGTTATTTCGTGCCTTAGCGGAGTTACCACCCTTTCCCCAACCAACCTCCCTCTAGAAAGGGTTCTTGCTGAAGACTATTTAGTAATTTGCTTTTGTGTCAAATTTTGGCTGTTTTTTCCTTGATTCTAATGTAGCACGAATCCAACCGTCTCTGTTTGTAGGTCCGCAGACTGATCCAGCAGCGTCTGTAACGAGCTTGACGCATCTCTCTACGGTTTGTGTATGACATGGAAACTAAAATAATTCTGAATGAAGAGTAGTACCATGTTTGATGCATGATTCAATATCATCAAGAGAAACTCCTTTGGTTATCGGTGGTTCTGCTATCTGAAAATCTTGCCACATAATGAGATCTGTATAGTCTTTGGCATAAAAATTTATTTCTGGCACCTTAAAATACCTGATAACATCTGTTTCTTGAATGCATGCCCTTGCTTTTATGATACGCCTAAATCCCAACTGACGCACATGCTCCCTTTCATCAGCTATCATTGCAATGAGAATGTTTTCTTGATTTGCGTAATATGCATTTCGCTGAATGACTGAGTCATGTACTCTCCTAAGCTCTTCACGGAGATACCGGCTTCTTGCAATCATATGCCACATATGTTTAGCACCATATTGGCATAATGGTTTACGCTTTATCTGAAACCACATTGGTGCGTATACCCTAACAATGAAAGTAGCTAATTCTTGTAAATTGCCTGAAGGATTCTCTGTGCTTGCATATAACCGCAGAGTCCTGTTTGCTGTGGTGAGCCACCTTGAATGTGATATATTGCCTGGACTCTAATGACTAAGACTCTTTGAGAATGTTCCACTTGATATAGCCTTGTGAATTTCAAGAAGGTATTTCTGGTCAGTACTTATGTCATCTACATCAACTTCACACATGTCCTCTTGAATTTCAATGGGTTTGAAGTTAACTATGGGAAGCTTTTCACAGTCTGAAAGTGCTCGGCCAATTTCTCCTGAAAATGCTCTTGGTCCAGTAGTGGTACCATCCAAATGATGAAACAGATGGCGCAATGGAAGTTCATTAAGGTGTAAAAGGCATATCAGCCACTGCAATGGCTTATTAAAGGCTTCTTCCAGTAATCTTATTGTGCCTCCAATACTACCAGTGTTAACCACTGTCGAATCACAGCCAACTGCAACGATGTTCCCTATATCAACATTCCTTTCTTTCAAGCAATTCACTAGCGCTGTGCAAATGTATTTAGCTTTGCCACTGGAAGGTGTCACATGTGCAAAGTACAGAGAGTGTGGTTCAGATATTATGCTGATATGCTCTTCGCGTTTGGTTCTTTGGTGGTTAGAGCCATCACTCTCCTGGACTTGAATCATTGTTTTATCCTTTCTGCCATCAAAGTATAATCCCCGCATGGTTTTTGGCTCTCCTATCTGTTGTAGTTCCTTTTTCTGTTTTTGTCTTTCACGTCTTAGCTTACTTCTGTCTATAATATTCCCTTTGTCTTCGGGAGTAACAATTTTAAGATCTGCCAATACTGCAGAAGCAATAGCAGCCCCAGCTCTGTCCGACATTTTAAATCTATCACAAGTAATTGCTAATGAAGGCAGTGGCTCACGCATCTGTTGTTCTGATATTACATATTGAGTCGAGGTTGTATCTTCCTCATTATCTTCAGATATCTCTTCTAGTTGTTGAAGTTCACTTGTCTCTGTTTCGATTTGTAAGTTGGACGTATTGGTTATAGCAGCACTAGTTGTTTGTGAGGATTCCAGACGTGCTTTTTCCATTTCCTTTCGATGTTCTCTTGCTTGTAATCGTCTTGTGTGTGCTATGTCAATGCTTCCTATCACCATTATTCTGCGTGTTCGTTGGTCATTTAAAAAATCCTGCTCTTTTGGAGGGACTTTCTTACTCTTTTCACATGAGCATCTCCTAAACTCCTTACATTTGCAGGTGCAGATGTCAAACAAAGTGCATTTTGAAGAGTTTTCAAATTCTTCAAGTTGATTTTTGTACTTAGGCTGATCCTTGCGTGACTTGTATGGCTTTAATAAGGACCTGTATTTATCATGGTACACTTGCATCATCTGTAAAACGCGTGTATGTGAAACTATTGGCAAAGAGGCCTTCTTCCAAATATTTTCTACCTTTTTGGAAACTGCCTCTGCTATTTCAGAAAATGAAGGCTCCTTGTTATTCATCTGCTCCTTCACTAAATGTTTTGTGAACAGGTAATCTTTCATAATGCAGTTATAAGTTGGTAGTTGCATATCACTCATCTCACAAGGTACTTCAAATATGGCACACTTCATATGTTCTCTAGTGAAATGTTTATATTTAGTATTTGATGCCATAATATTTTTAAGAAAAATTCACAATCACAAAATATCCTGTAACATCAAAACATTATATAATTAATATATATAATATATTTTATAAGTATATATAATATATTATATAAATATATATATTATATAAATAAACTAAAATTATATAATACATTATAACAAGCATTTTATAATAAAATCAATATTATCTCTATATAAATCACTTTAAAATAAAGTTTTATAATATTCCGATCATATTAAAAAACTTTCCGATCAACTGAGCGACTAGGCCTACTACCTAAGAAGACAAGTGTTAACACACTGTTCTAATGACTCACAGAAAGAAATTCCTTCACACCAAAACCCTCCCCCACAACCCTCCCCAAACCCTCCCCCACAACATTCAGTGTAGTCTCAACATGACTCAGTTACTCTAAATTGTGTTAACTTCAGCTCTCTTGTGGCAGCTGAAGATATTAAGCATATGAAAAGGCATTTTTACAAAACGAATTCCTATCATTTAAGAATCTTAGTCAAACTATTAGATAATTCTAAGATAAAATTTTATAATAGTTTGACAAACCTAAAATAGAAGCATTTTTTCCTTTTTACACAAAATTGTGTTAACTTTAGCACCCTGGTGGCAGCTGAAAATTTTAAACAAATGAACTCATATTTTGGCAGGTATATTTCCTCCACTAAATGCAACTTTTAATCACTATTAGAACCTCATACTAGAAAAAAAGTATTTTTCGCTCCACCCTACTATGCATCTTTACACTAAAATATGCATATAAGTAAAATTTTAAGGTTTAAGATGTACAATTTTAATGCTTAGGCAAGACATGATCTCATCTTTTATAACGAAAGAGAATGTATACAAAATATGAACATTGCAAAGCTTAAGCAGGATTCCTTATTAAGCGAAATCTAAAAAAATGATTATGAAATTTTAAAAAAACAACAGGTCACCAATTATTTAGCAAAGTAGAAAGCAAATCAAAAATTTTATCCAAACTCGCGTTGGGCGATTTTGGTCCTTATGTAAAAATGAATACACACACGTACATACATATGAGTACAGGCATTATATAAAGTTAAATATATAAGAATATACAGGATTATATAAATACATGAACCATATAACACATGAATTTTTAAAATGGATACTTTTCTTAAAATGGATACTTTTTCTTAAAATGGATACAAGAACTATATAAATGAATACAAGAATTACATGAAGAATAAGATAATATAGGAATATGGGAATTATTTATGGTTCATTTTTACAGGGCTCTTCCCTCTAGAATGATATTAATATAATAATGTAACATCCTAACTAATGCTAACTAGATGATAACTATGGGTTTTATAATACAGATTTATATATAAACATAAGTCGGGTGGTTAAATCTAGTTCACGTGGTCTGGGTACGCACTCTTGGTCGTGCATAAATAGTTTCATGTTCCGTGTCACTTGGTTTTCTTTGTTCCCAGAATGATCTTTTCACCACAAATATACCGAGGATAATAGCACATACAATAATGATACTAATGGCAGATGTTGAGAAAATGGTTACCGGTTGTAGTATTTGTAAGAGGTTATTTTGCTTATCATCCGAAATTTTAAACCGGCTCAATTGATCATTCCATTCAGGGGCATGTAGTTTGGGTAGGATGGTTACAGGTTTTATGGAGAGATTTAAGATCTCTATGACGGGTTTAAATTTAATTTGCGACGGGAATGGGTATGAGTTATTAAGGGTAACCTTGTACGGGTTGTATATTTGGAGGGCTTTTGAACGCAAGGAGCAACCAATTGGTAGTCGAATAACCATAGGGATTGTGATGAGGGAATAATTCGATGGACATTCGAGAGTAGCGGCAGTCCTGTTCGCGAAAGAAATCCAGATGTCTGGTCCAATTCGTAGTTGGATGGTTTTAGGGGAATGAAATTTTTTAAATGAACATACCGGGGCATGCCGGTCACGAATTAAGTCGATAAAGCAAGACCCAGTAGTTGGAAGAATAACTGGTTTGAGTGGAGGGCAGACGAGTTGTTTATTTGGTTGCGGGAATCGGCAATGCCGGACGTCGCTATCTGACATCATAGAATAAGCTGACAGATCTTTGGTGAGGAAAAGGTAAGGTGGTACGATGGGTAAATACAATCGATAGACATTAGAGTTGTTTTGGTAGGGTGTTGGGAAAGGGTGAAATTTATATACGTCATAAGTGAGGACATCGAAAAATGGTATAATTATGAGGTATGTGTAGGGGCGTGGTCCATGTACAGTCCAGGTGTATTCTAGAAATTGAGGGTAATTAGTGTGGTTGAGTGTGAATATGGGTGATAAATTTAATTGTGACTGGGCGGTGTGAATCAAGGACTGAAGTATTTCCCATGGTATTAGGGTGGAAAGAGTGATTTTTCCATGGGCTAGCTGGGTTGCACGCTAAACCTTGGAATGAATCGTAGTTATTCGTTGTAAGTATTTATTGATTAGGGTTACTTGTAGGTTCATTATCTCTATTAATTCTAGATATCTTTTGTGTTCTTTGTATTGAGCTAACATGGATTCAAGGTATGTGAATCTGTCCGAAAGGGAGTGGAGGAAGCGATTGTTTTCGTGTAATGACCTAATAGTTTGTTCTAACATGTGTCCATTATATTGTCGATTTCGCGCGAAGAGATTCAATTTAAGTTCAATTCTTTTAATATCTTCTTCGGTTGCTAATCCGAATAAACCTTTGAACAGTTTCCCTCCTATATCTATCAGTCCCATTTTACTTCTTTGGTTAAAGTTTTCTGAATTTTTAGTTTCAGTTTGTATCCATGGTAAGGCTAATATTTCTGATAGGGCGCGTGTTGTAGTTTGAATATTTTCGAGGGTATTTTCTAACAGAACACGACTAATCTGATCTTTTCCTTGGAAAGAATTCTGGACTTTACTTTCAAACGTTTTTAATTGGGTTTGTATCTGAACGAGATTGATTTTAATTCTAGCAGGGGGTTGCAAATTTATATAAAGGTCTGCGTGCCCTTTCAAAAATTTACCTTCTGCAAGTTTTTCTATAACAACTCCGGTAGAAATTTTAATGCTAGGGCTACAAGAGTAAATAATTTGGAAAATTATAAGGGGGACAATTTTATTCATTTCTACGCCTTAGGTTATACGGAGCTGGGGGTGGTTGTGTGGATACTTGTGTTTGTGGGCGAAGGGGTCGGCCTCGTTTTGGTGGCAATGGGGGTCGACCGTTGAGCTGGGATTCTGAGCGGGTTCGTTTCTTATGTGAAGGTTCTAGTTCACGTGGGTGATGCATTTGCGGGCGGTATGTAGGGTCCGTGCGTCGATCATCAATCGGTGAGGGTGGTGACAGAGGAGATGGTGGAGTTGGAGGAGATGGTGGAGTTCCACTGAGTGATCCTCTCGAAGGAGTTTCTCCAGGGTCTGGGTCCGATGGGACGCTTGGCTTTGGGGCCTCCTCTTGTTCAGAGATTGCCTCGAGTACTGGTGGTATTACGAGGTACCAATCTTCGTCATGGGTAGCGGTTCCCGCGGTGACCACTTCAGTTTTGTGATCCCTGCCCGATTTGTTAATATCTTGACCTTTTGAAGGATAGGCGGCTCGAACGCCTGGCAGCTGTTTTTTGGGAAGGTGTTGTTCGGAAGCTATCTTCAAATTGTCAGCGTGAATGATCTTTAGTTTGGAATGATCCCGGAGGTCGAGGATTTCATAACGATTTTTTCCGAGGTTTTTCATAATCCTATATGGGCCATCCCATTTTGGGTATAATTTGCGATGAGCACCTGGCGGTTTCACGCTCTTCAGATAACATCGCATACCGACGATTATAGTCCGTTGACGGGGATGACGCCTATGTTGCTCGCTCTTGCTCCATCTGTTGGTTTCGTTGGTCGAGGGCATAGCGGATTATGTCAAAAATCTTGAAAGATCGTTCAGCTAGTTGCTGATTTGCTTCTGCCATTTCGGAAGATGTTAGAACTGCCGGGTCGGTTTGGTCGGGCAAATCAAAAGGTAGACGCTTGTCGTAGTGATAGAGGACGAAATGAGGGGTCCCCGATGGACACATTATAGCCATTGTTGATGGCTGTTTGTACCATGGGAAGGGAATCATCCCATGTACGGGAGGATGCATCGACAACGTGGCGCAGGGCTTCTAAGATCTTTCGATTGTGTCTTTCCACTAAGCCGTTTGCCTGCGGATGGTATGCCACAATGTGTGTATTTTTAATTTTACACATGTTACAGAGTGACTCGAACAGTTTGGAAGTGAAACTAAGAGCGTTATCCGAAATTAGGATGGAAGGAGTAGTATGATTCTGGATGACGCGTTCCACTAGGGCTCTGGCCACAGTTTCCGAGGTCTGGTCTGGAATGGCAGCTACTTCGCTGTAACGCGAGAAGTGGTCTGTAAACACAATGATGTACTGGTTTCCCTTTGATGTTTTCGGGAATGGTCCCAGTATATCCATTCCAGTTCTTTGCCAGGGCCTTTGGCATACTGGATATTTATGCATCGGAGCTGTCGATGGTACGTTGCCCTTATGTTTTAAACACGACGGACATTCGGCGATGTATTCATGTACCGTTCTGTTCATCTCGGGAAAATGGTATCGCTCCAAAAGACTTGATGGTGCGATCCGGCCCCATGTGTCCATACAAAGGTGAGTCGTGACAAAGTCCAATGGCTATATCGACGAGATCCTTTGGTATCTCCACGAGGTCGTTTCCATCTTCGTTCCTGAAATGTACGAGCCCATCTTTGAGGTTGTACTGTTCTTTTACCTTCGATGGTTCCTTTTGTTCCAGGCGCGCCCGAAGGTTTTGGGTGTGTTGGTCCTGTTGTTGGGAGTATTGCAGACACTCGTAGTCGAACACAGGAAGAATTCCTATTTTATTCACTTGGGCGTCGGGCTTGAGTTTCGACAATCCGTCTGGAATAACTTGCAGTTTTCCAGGTTTGTATACGATTTTTGCTGCAAAGTCCTGAATCAACAGAGTCCATCTACTCAATCGTCCTTCTAGTAGCTTGTCCTTGAAGAGGTACGTGAGTGGCTTATGATCAGTCTTGATGGTTACATCGTAGCCATAGACGATATTTCGGAATTTTTTCAAAGCCCAATATATATAGTGGCTCGGAGGACTCTGATAGACTTACTAAAAATGCTGAAGGTTCCGGACTCTTCTTATAGCGTATCCGGAAAGTTTAATGACTAAGTTCTTCTGAAGAGAGCAAGGCTCGAAGGATAAGATAAAAACTATCTTTTACTGTAATTTACTGCTAAAATGTACAGGTAGTGCTCAGCCTCTGAATTAGCTTCTGAATGACAATGGAAGATTTTTACTGTGGTTTATATACCCCAAAACTGCTAACATCATTATTATTAAATGCTAAAAAGGCTGTATTATTTTTGTACAATATTCGAAAATAAAGTAAATTTTCAGCTGTGGAAAGGCTTGAACGAGTAAACAAAATATTTGAAGACGAAACCATATTTTTATCTTAAACCGCGACTTTTCAGATCTGATGTTATCATGATCTGCCAAGTTAACTAAAAGTGGAAATCGGACTATGCATCTTTACACTAAAATATGCATATAAGTAAAATTTTAAGGTTTAAGATGTACAATTTTAATGCTTAGGCAAGACATGATCTCATCTTTTATAACGAAAGAGAATGTATACAAAATATGAACATTGCAAAGCTTAAGCAGGATTCCTTATTAAGCGAAATCTAAAAAAATGATTATGAAATTTTAAAAAAACAACAGGTCACCAATTATTTAGCAAAGTAGAAAGCAAATCAAAAATTTTATCCAAACTCGCGTTGGGCGATTTTGGTCCTTATGTAAAAATGAATACACACACGTACATACATATGAGTATAGGCATTATATAAAGTTAAATATATAAGAATATACAGGATTATATAAATACATGAACCATATAACACATGAATTTTTAAAATGGATACTTTTCTTAAAATGGATACTTTTTCTTAAAATGGATACAAGAACTATATAAATGAATACAAGAATTACATGAAGAATAAGATAATATAGGAATATGGGAATTATTTATGGTTCATTTTTACAGGGCTCTTCCCTCTAGAATGATATTATATAATAATGTAACATCCTAACTAATGCTAACTAGATGATAACTATGGGTTTTATAATACAGATTTATATATAAAACATAAGTCGGGTGGTTAAATCTAGTTCACGTGGTCTGGGTACGCACTCTTGGTCGTGCATAAATAGTTTCATGTTCCGTGTCACTTGGTTTTCTTTGTTCCCAGAATGATCTTTTCACCACAAATATACCGAGGATAATAGCACATACAATAATGATACTAATGGCAGATGTTGAGAAAATGGTTACCGGTTGTAGTATTTGTAAGAGGTTATTTTGCTTATCATCCGAAATTTTAAACCGGCTCAATTGATCATTCCATTCAGGGGCATGTAGTTTGGGTAGGATGGTTACAGGTTTTATGGAGAGATTTAAGATCTCTATGACGGGTTTAAATTTAATTTGCGACGGGAATGGGTATGAGTTATTAAGGGTAACCTTGTACGGGTTGTATATTTGGAGGGCTTTTGAACGCAAGGAGCAACCAATTGGTAGTCGAATAACCATAGGGATTGTGATGAGGGAATAATTCGATGGACATTCGAGAGTAGCGGCAGTCCTGTTCGCGAAAGAAATCCAGATGTCTGGTCCAATTCGTAGTTGGATGGTTTTAGGGGAATGAAATTTTTTAAATGAACATACCGGGGCATGCCGGTCACGAATTAAGTCGATAAAGCAAGACCCAGTAGTTGGAAGAATAACTGGTTTGAGTGGAGGGCAGACGAGTTGTTTATTTGGTTGCGGGAATCGGCAATGCCGGACGTCGCTATCTGACATCATAGAATAAGCTGACAGATCTTTGGTGAGGAAAAGGTAAGGTGGTACGATGGGTAAATACAATCGATAGACATTAGAGTTGTTTTGGTAGGGTGTTGGGAAAGGGTGAAATTTATATACGTCATAAGTGAGGACATCGAAAAATGGTATAATTATGAGGTATGTGTAGGGGCGTGGTCCATGTACAGTCCAGGTGTATTCTAGAAATTGAGGGTAATTAGTGTGGTTGAGTGTGAATATGGGTGATAAATTTAATTGTGACTGGGCGGTGTGAATCAAGGACTGAAGTATTTCCCATGGTATTAGGGTGGAAAGAGTGATTTTTCCATGGGCTAGCTGGGTTGCACGCTAAACCTTGGAATGAATCGTAGTTATTCGTTGTAAGTATTTATTGATTAGGGTTACTTGTAGGTTCATTATCTCTATTAATTCTAGATATCTTTTGTGTTCTTTGTATTGAGCTAACATGGATTCAAGGTATGTGAATCTGTCCGAAAGGGAGTGGAGGAAGCGATTGTTTTCGTGTAATGACCTAATAGTTTGTTCTAACATGTGTCCATTATATTGTCGATTTCGCGCGAAGAGATTCAATTTAAGTTCAATTCTTTTAATATCTTCTTCGGTTGCTAATCCGAATAAACCTTTGAACAGTTTCCCTCCTATATCTATCAGTCCCATTTTACTTCTTTGGTTAAAGTTTTCTGAATTTTTAGTTTCAGTTTGTATCCATGGTAAGGCTAATATTTCTGATAGGGCGCGTGTTGTAGTTTGAATATTTTCGAGGGTATTTTCTAACAGAACACGACTAATCTGATCTTTTCCTTGGAAAGAATTCTGGACTTTACTTTCAAACGTTTTTAATTGGGTTTGTATCTGAACGAGATTGATTTTAATTCTAGCAGGGGGTTGCAAATTTATATAAAGGTCTGCGTGCCCTTTCAAAAATTTACCTTCTGCAAGTTTTTCTATAACAACTCCGGTAGAAATTTTAATGCTAGGGCTACAAGAGTAAATAATTTGGAAAATTATAAGGGGGACAATTTTATTCATTTCTACGCCTTAGGTTATACGGAGCTGGGGGTGGTTGTGTGGATACTTGTGTTTGTGGGGCGAAGGGGTCGGCCTCGTTTTGGTGGCAATGGGGGTCGACCGTTGAGCTGGGATTCTGAGCGGGTTCGTTTCTTATGTGAAGGTTCTAGTTCACGTGGGTGATGCATTTGCGGGCGGTATGTAGGGTCCGTGCGTCGATCATCAATCGGTGAGGGTGGTGACAGAGGATGGTGGAGTTGGAGGAGATGGTGGAGTTCCACTGAGTGATCCTCTCGAAGGAGTTTCTCCAGGGTCTGGGTCCGATGGGACGCTTGGCTTTGGGGCCTCCTCTTGTTCAGAGATTGCCTCGAGTACTGGTGGTATTACGAGGTACCAATCTTCGTCATGGGTAGCGGTTCCCGCGGTGACCACTTCAGTTTTGTGATCCCTGCCCGATTTGTTAATATCTTGACCTTTTGAAGGATAGGCGGCTCGAACGCCTGGCAGCTGTTTTTTGGGAAGGTGTTGTTCGGAAGCTATCTTCAAATTGTCAGCGTGAATGATCTTTAGTTTGGAATGATCCCGGAGGTCGAGGATTTCATAACGATTTTTTCCGAGGTTTTTCATAATCCTATATGGGCCATCCCATTTTGGGTATAATTTGCGATGAGCACCTGGCGGTTTCACGCTCTTCAGATAACATCGCATACCGACGATTATAGTCCGTTGACGGGGATGACGCCTATGTTGCTCGCTCTTGCTCCATCTGTTGGTTTCGTTGGTCGAGGGCATAGCGGATTATGTCAAAAATCTTGAAAGATCGTTCAGCTAGTTGCTGATTTGCTTCTGCCATTTCGGAAGATGTTAGAACTGCCGGGTCGGTTTGGTCGGGCAAATCAAAAGGTAGACGCTTGTCGTAGTGATAGAGGACGAAATGAGGGGTGTCCCCGATGGACACATTATAGCCATTGTTGATGGCTGTTTGTACCATGGGAAGGGAATCATCCCATGTACGGGAGGATGCATCGACAACGTGGCGCAGGGCTTCTAAGATCTTTCGATTGTGTCTTTCCACTAAGCCGTTTGCCTGCGGATGGTATGCCACAATGTGTGTATTTTTAATTTTACACATGTTACAGAGTGACTCGAACAGTTTGGAAGTGAAACTAAGAGCGTTATCCGAAATTAGGATGGAAGGAGTAGTATGATTCTGGATGACGCGTTCCACTAGGGCTCTGGCCACAGTTTCCGAGGTCTGGTCTGGAATGGCAGCTACTTCGCTGTAACGCGAGAAGTGGTCTGTAAACACAATGATGTACTGGTTTCCCTTTGATGTTTTCGGGAATGGTCCCAGTATATCCATTCCAGTTCTTTGCCAGGGCCTTTGGCATACTGGATATTTATGCATCGGAGCTGTCGATGGTACGTTGCCCTTATGTTTTAAACACGACGGACATTCGGCGATGTATTCATGTACCGTTCTGTTCATCTCGGGAAAATGGTATCGCTCCAAAAGACTTGATGGTGCGATCCGGCCCCATGTGTCCATACAAAGGTGAGTCGTGACAAAGTCCAATGGCTATATCGACGAGATCCTTTGGTATCTCCACGAGGTCGTTTCCATCTTCGTTCCTGAAATGTACGAGCCCATCTTTGAGGTTGTACTGTTCTTTTACCTTCGATGGTTCCTTTTGTTCCAGGCGCGCCCGAAGGTTTTGGGTGTGTTGGTCCTGTTGTTGGGAGTATTGCAGACACTCGTAGTCGAACACAGGAAGAATTCCTATTTTATTCACTTGGGCGTCGGGCTTGAGTTTCGACAATCCGTCTGGAATAACTTGCAGTTTTCCAGGTTTGTATACGATTTTTGCTGCAAAGTCCTGAATCAACAGAGTCCATCTACTCAATCGTCCTTCTAGTAGCTTGTCCTTGAAGAGGTACGTGAGTGGCTTATGATCAGTCTTGATGGTTACATCGTAGCCATAGACGATATTTCGGAATTTTTTCAAAGCCCAATATATATAGTGGCTCGGAGGACTCTGATAGACTTACTAAAAATGCTGAAGGTTCCGGACTCTTCTTATAGCGTATCCGGAAAGTTTAATGACTAAGTTCTTCTGAAGAGAGCAAGGCTCGAAGGATAAGATAAAAACTATCTTTTACTGTAATTTACTGCTAAAATGTACAGGTAGTGCTCAGCCTCTGAATTAGCTTCTGAATGACAATGGAAGATTTTTACTGTGGTTTATATACCCAAAACTGCTAACATCATTATTATTAAATGCTAAAAAGGCTGTATTATTTTTGTACAATATTCGAAAATAAAGTAAATTTTCAGCTGTGGAAAGGCTTGAAACGAGTAAACAAAATATTTGAAGACGAAACCATATTTTTATCTTAAACCGCGACTTTTCAGATCTGATGTTATCATGATCTGCCAAGTTAACTAAAAGTGGAAATCGGACTATGCATCTTTACACTAAAAATGCATATAAGTAAAATTTTAAGGTTTAAGATGTACAATTTTAATGCTTAGGCAAGACATGATCTCATCTTTTATAACGAAAGAGAATGTATACAAAATATGAACATTGCAAAGCTTAAGCAGGATTCCTTATTAAGCGAAATCTAAAAAAATGATTATGAAATTTTAAAAAACAACAGGTCACCAATTATTTAGCAAAGTAGAAAGCAAATCAAAAATTTTATCCAAACTCGCGTTGGGCGATTTTGGTCCTTATGTAAAAATGAATACACACACGTACATACATATGAGTATAGGCATTATATAAAGTTAAATATATAAGAATATACAGGATTATATAAATACATGAACCATATAACACATGAATTTTTAAAATGGATACTTTTCTTAAAATGGATACTTTTTCTTAAATGGATACAAGAACTATATAAATGAATACAAGAATTACATGAAGAATAAGATAATATAGGAATATGGGAATTATTTATGGTTCATTTTTACAGGGCTCTTCCCTCTAGAATGATATTAATATAATAATGTAACATCCTAACTAATGCTAACTAGATGATAACTATGGGTTTTATAATACAGATTTATATATAAAACATAAGTCGGGTGGTTAAATCTAGTTCACGTGGTCTGGGTACGCACTCTTGGTCGTGCATAAATAGTTTCATGTTCCGTTCACTTGGTTTTCTTTGTTCCCAGAATGATCTTTTCACCACAAATATACCGAGGATAATAGCAATACAATAATGATACTAATGGCAGATGTTGAGAAAATGGTTACCGGTTGTAGTATTTGTAAGAGGTTATTTTGCTTATCATCCGAAATTTTAAACCCGCTCAATTGATCATTCCATTCAGGGGCATGTAGTTTGGGTAGGATGGTTACAGGTTTTATGGAGAGATTTAAGATCTCTATGACGGGTTTAAATTTAATTTGCGACGGGAATGGGTATGAGTTATTAAGGGTAACCTGTACGGGTTGTATATTTGGAGGGCTTTTGAACGCAAGGAGCAACCAATTGGTAGTCGAATAACCATAGGGATTGTGATGAGGGAATAATTCGATGGACATTCGAGAGTAGCGGCAGTCCTGTTCGCGAAAGAAATCCAGATGTCTGGTCCAATTCGTAGTTGGATGTTTTAGGGAATGAAATTTTTTAAATGAACATACCGGGCATGCCGGTCACGAATTAAGTCGATAAAGCAAGACCCAGTAGTTGGAAGAATAACTGGTTGAGTGGAGGGCAGACGAGTTGTTTATTTGGTTGCGGGAATCGGCAATGCCGGACGTCGCTATCTGACATCATAGAATAAGCTGACAGATCTTTGGTGAGGAAAAGGTAAGGTGGTACGATGGGTACAATATGGGAAAAATACAATCGATAGACATTAGAGTTGTTTTGGTAGGGTGTTGGGAAAGGGTGAAATTTATATACGTCATAAGTGAGGACATCGAAAAATGGTATAATTATGAGGTAATGTGTAGGGGCGTGGGTCCATGTACAGTCCAGGTGTATTCTAGAAATTGAGGGTAATTAGTGTGGTTGAGTGTGAATATGGGTGATAAATTTAATTGTGACTGGGCGGTGTGAATCAAGGACTGAAGTATTTCCATGGATTAGGTGGAAGAGTGATTTTTCCATGGGCTAGCTGGGTTGCACGCTAAACCTTGGAATGAATCGTAGTTATTCGTTGTAAGTATTTATTGATTAGGGTTACTTGTAGGTTCATTATCTCTATTAATTCTAGATATCTTTTGTGTTCTTTGTATTGAGCTAACATGGATTCAAGGTATGTGAATCTGTCCGAAAGGGAGTGGAGGAAGCGATTGTTTTCGTGTAATGACCTAATAGTTTGTTCTAACATGTGTCCATTATATTGTCGATTTCGCGCGAAGAGATTCAATTTAAGTTCAATTCTTTTAATATCTTCTTCGGTTGCTAATCCGAATAAACCTTTGAACAGTTTCCCTCCTATATCTATCAGTCCCATTTTACTTCTTTGGTTAAAGTTTTCTGAATTTTTAGTTTCAGTTTGTATCCATGGTAAGGCTAATATTTCTGATAGGGCGCGTTGTAGTTTGAATATTTTCGAGGGTATTTTCTAACAGAACACGACTAATCTGATCTTTTCCTTGGAAAGAATTCTGGACTTTACTTTCAAACGTTTTTAATTGGGTTTGTATCTGAACGAGATTGATTTTAATTCTAGCAGGGGGTTGCAAATTTATATAAAGGTCTGCGTGCCCTTTCAAAAATTTACCTTCTGCAAGTTTTTCTATAACAACTCCGGTAGAAATTTTAATGCTAGGGCTACAAGAGTAAATAATTTGGAAAATTATAAGGGGGACAATTTTATTCATTTCTACGCCTTAGGTTATACGGAGCGGGGTGGTTGTGTGGATACTTGTGTTTGTGGGCGAAGGGGTCGGCCTCGTTTTGGTGGCAATGGGGGTCGACCGTTGAGCTGGGATTCTGAGCGGGTTCGTTTCTTATGTGAAGGTTCTAGTTCACGTGGGTGATGCATTTGCGGGCGGTATGTAGGGTCCGTGCGTCGATCATCAATCGGTGAGGGTGGTGACAGAGGAGATGGTGGAGTTGGAGGAGATGGTGGAGTTCCACTGAGTGATCCTCTCGAAGGAGTTTCTCCAGGGTCTGGGTCCGATGGGACGCTTGGCTTTGGGGCCTCCTCTTGTTCAGAGATTGCCTCGAGTACTGGTGGTATTACGAGGTACCAATCTTCGTCATGGGTAGCGGTTCCCGCGGTGACCACTTCAGTTTTGTGATCCCTGCCCGATTTGTTAATATCTTGACCTTTTGAAGGATAGGCGGCTCGAACGCCTGGCAGCTGTTTTTTGGGAAGGTGTTGTTCGGAAGCTATCTTCAAATTGTCAGCGTGAATGATCTTTAGTTTGGAATGATCCCGGAGGTCGAGGATTTCATAACGATTTTTTCCGAGGTTTTTCATAATCCTATATGGGCCATCCCATTTTGGGTATAATTTGCGATGAGCACCTGGCGGTTTCACGCTCTTCAGATAACATCGCATACCGACGATTATAGTCCGTTGACGGGGATGACGCCTATGTTGCTCGCTCTTGCTCCATCTGTTGGTTTCGTTGGTCGAGGGCATAGCGGATTATGTCAAAAATCTTGAAAGATCGTTCAGCTAGTTGCTGATTTGCTTCTGCCATTTCGGAAGATGTTAGAACTGCCGGGTCGGTTTGGTCGGGCAAATCAAAAGGTAGACGCTTGTCGTAGTGATAGAGGACGAAATGAGGGGTGTCCCCGATGGACACATTATAGCCATTGTTGATGGCTGTTTGTACCATGGGAAGGGAATCATCCCATGTACGGGAGGATGCATCGACAACGTGGCGCAGGGCTTCTAAGATCTTTCGATTGTGTCTTTCCACTAAGCCGTTTGCCTGCGGATGGTATGCCACAATGTGTGTATTTTAATTTTACACATGTTACAGAGTGACTCGAACAGTTTGGAAGTGAAACTAAGAGCGTTATCCGAAATTAGGATGGAAGGAGTAGTATGATTCTGGATGACGCGTTCCACTAGGGCTCTGGCCACAGTTTCCGAGGTCTGGTCTGGAATGGCAGCTACTTCGCTGTAACGCGAGAAGTGGTCTGTAAACACAATGATGTACTGGTTTCCCTTTGATGTTTTCGGGAATGGTCCCAGTATATCCATTCCAGTTCTTTGCCAGGGCCTTTGGCATACTGGATATTTATGCATCGGAGCTGTCGATGGTACGTTGCCCTTATGTTTTAAACACGACGGACATTCGGCGATGTATTCATGTACCGTTCTGTTCATCTCGGGAAAATGGTATCGCTCCAAAAGACTTGATGGTGCGATCCGGCCCCATGTGTCCATACAAAGGTGAGTCGTGACAAAGTCCAATGGCTATATCGACGAGATCCTTTGGTATCTCCACGAGGTCGTTTCCATCTTCGTTCCTGAAATGTACGAGCCCATCTTTGAGGTTGTACTGTTCTTTTACCTTCGATGGTTCCTTTTGTTCCAGGCGCGCCCGAAGGTTTTGGGTGTGTTGGTCCTGTTGTTGGGAGTATTGCAGACACTCGTAGTCGAACACAGGAAGAATTCCTATTTTATTCACTTGGGCGTCGGGCTTGAGTTTCGACAATCCGTCTGGAATAACTTGCAGTTTTCCAGGTTTGTATACGATTTTTGCTGCAAAGTCCTGAATCAACAGAGTCCATCTACTCAATCGTCCTTCTAGTAGCTTGTCCTTGAAGAGGTACGTGAGTGGCTTATGATCAGTCTTGATGGTTACATCGTAGCCATAGACGATATTTCGGAATTTTTTCAAAGCCCAATATATATAGTGGCTCGGAGGACTCTGATAGACTTACTAAAAATGCTGAAGGTTCCGGACTCTTCTTATAGCGTATCCGGAAAGTTTAATGACTAAGTTCTTCTGAAGAGAGCAAGGCTCGAAGGATAAGATAAAAACTATCTTTTACTGTAATTTACTGCTAAAATGTACAGGTAGTGCTCAGCCTCTGAATTAGCTTCTGAATGACAATGGAAGATTTTTACTGTGGTTTATATACCCAAAACTGCTAACATCATTATTATTAAATGCTAAAAAGGCTGTATTATTTTTGTACAATATTCGAAAATAAAGTAAATTTTCAGCTGTGGAAAGGCTTGAACGAGTAAACAAAATATTTGAAGACGAAACCATATTTTTATCTTAAACCGCGACTTTTCAGATCTGATGTTATCATGATCTGCCAAGTTAACTAAAAGTGGAAATCGGACTATGCATCTTTACACTAAAATATGCATATAAGTAAAATTTTAAGGTTTAAGATGTACAATTTTAATGCTTAGGCAAGACATGATCTCATCTTTTATAACGAAAGAGAATGTATACAAAATATGAACATTGCAAAGCTTAAGCAGGATTCCTTATTAAGCGAAATCTAAAAAAATGATTATGAAATTTTAAAAAAACAACAGGTCACCAATTATTTAGCAAAGTAGAAAGCAAATCAAAAATTTTATCCAAACTCGCGTTGGGCGATTTTGGTCCTTATGTAAAAATGAATACACACACGTACATACATATGAGTATAGGCATTATATAAAGTTAAATATATAAGAATATACAGGATTATATAAATACATGAACCATATAACACATGAATTTTTAAAATGGATACTTTTCTTAAAATGGATACTTTTTCTTAAAATGGATACAAGAACTATATAAATGAATACAAGAATTACATGAAGAATAAGATAATATAGGAATATGGGAATTATTTATGGTTCATTTTTACAGGGCTCTTCCCTCTAGAATGATATTAATATAATAATGTAACATCCTAACTAATGCTAACTAGATGATAACTATGGGTTTTATAATACAGATTTATATATAAAACATAAGTCGGGTGGTTAAATCTAGTTCACGTGGTCTGGGTACGCACTCTTGGTCGTGCATAAATAGTTTCATGTTCCGTGTCACTTGGTTTTCTTTGTTCCCAGAATGATCTTTTCACCACAAATATACCGAGGATAATAGCACATACAATAATGATACTAATGGCAGATGTTGAGAAAATGGTTACCGGTTGTAGTATTTGTAAGAGGTTATTTTGCTTATCATCCGAAATTTTAAACCGGCTCAATTGATCATTCCATTCAGGGGCATGTAGTTTGGGTAGGATGGTTACAGGTTTTATGGAGAGATTTAAGATCTCTATGACGGGTTTAAATTTAATTTGCGACGGGAATGGGTATGAGTTATTAAGGGTAACCTTGTACGGGTTGTATATTTGGAGGGCTTTTGAACGCAAGGAGCAACCAATTGGTAGTCGAATAACCATAGGGATTGTGATGAGGGAATAATTCGATGGACATTCGAGAGTAGCGGCAGTCCTGTTCGCGAAAGAAATCCAGATGTCTGGTCCAATTCGTAGTTGGATGGTTTTAGGGGAATGAAATTTTTTAAATGAACATACCGGGGCATGCCGGTCACGAATTAAGTCGATAAAGCAAGACCCAGTAGTTGGAAGAATAACTGGTTTGAGTGGAGGGCAGACGAGTTGTTTATTTGGTTGCGGGAATCGGCAATGCCGGACGTCGCTATCTGACATCATAGAATAAGCTGACAGATCTTTGGTGAGGAAAAGGTAAGGTGGTACGATGGGTAAATACAATCGATAGACATTAGAGTTGTTTTGGTAGGGTGTGGGAAAGGGTGAAATTTATATACGTCATAAGTGAGGACATCGAAAAATGGTATAATTATGAGGTATGTGTAGGGGCGTGGTCCATGTACAGTCCAGGTGTATTCTAGAAATTGAGGGTAATTAGTGTGGTTGAGTGTGAATATGGGTGATAAATTTAATTGTGACTGGGCGGTGTGAATCAAGGACTGAAGTATTTCCCATGGTATTAGGGTGGAAAGAGTGATTTTTCCATGGGCTAGCTGGGTTGCACGCTAAACCTTGGAATGAATCGTAGTTATTCGTTGTAAGTATTTATTGATTAGGGTTACTTGTAGGTTCATTATCTCTATTAATTCTAGATATCTTTTGTGTTCTTTGTATTGAGCTAACATGGATTCAAGGTATGTGAATCTGTCCGAAAGGGAGTGGAGGAAGCGATTGTTTTCGTGTAATGACCTAATAGTTTGTTCTAACATGTGTCCATTATATTGTCGATTTCGCGCGAAGAGATTCAATTTAAGTTCAATTCTTTTAATATCTTCTTCGGTTGCTAATCCGAATAAACCTTTGAACAGTTTCCCTCCTATATCTATCAGTCCCATTTTACTTCTTTGGTTAAAGTTTTCTGAATTTTTAGTTTCAGTTTGTATCCATGGTAAGGCTAATATTTCTGATAGGGCGCGTGTTGTAGTTTGAATATTTTCGAGGGTATTTTCTAACAGAACACGACTAATCTGATCTTTTCCTTGGAAAGAATTCTGGACTTTACTTTCAAACGTTTTTAATTGGGTTTGTATCTGAACGAGATTGATTTTAATTCTAGCAGGGGGTTGCAAATTTATATAAAGGTCTGCGTGCCCTTTCAAAAATTTACCTTCTGCAAGTTTTTCTATAACAACTCCGGTAGAAATTTTAATGCTAGGGCTACAAGAGTAAATAATTTGGAAAATTATAAGGGGGACAATTTTATTCATTTCTACGCCTTAGGTTATACGGAGCTGGGGGTGGTTGTGTGGATACTTGTGTTTGTGGGCGAAGGGGTCGGCCTCGTTTTGGTGGCAATGGGGGTCGACCGTTGAGCTGGGATTCTGAGGGTTCGTTTCTTATGTGAAGGTTCTAGTTCACGTGGGTGATGCATTTGCGGGCGGTATGTAGGGTCCGTGCGTCGATCATCAATCGGTGAGGGTGGTGACAGAGGAGATGGTGGAGTTGGAGGAGATGGTGGAGTTCCACTGAGTGATCCTCTCGAAGGAGTTTCTCCAGGGTCTGGGTCCGATGGGACGCTTGGCTTTGGGGCCTCCTCTTGTTCAGAGATTGCCTCGAGTACTGGTGGTATTACGAGGTACCAATCTTCGTCATGGGTAGCGGTTCCCGCGGTGACCACTTCAGTTTTGTGATCCCTGCCCGATTTGTTAATATCTTGACCTTTTGAAGGATAGGCGGCTCGAACGCCTGGCAGCTGTTTTTTGGGAAGGTGTTGTTCGGAAGCTATCTTCAAATTGTCAGCGTGAATGATCTTTAGTTTGGAATGATCCCGGAGGTCGAGGATTTCATAACGATTTTTTCCGAGGTTTTTCATAATCCTATATGGGCCATCCCATTTTGGGTATAATTTGCGATGAGCACCTGGCGGTTTCACGCTCTTCAGATAACATCGCATACCGACGATTATAGTCCGTTGACGGGGATGACGCCTATGTTGCTCGCTCTTGCTCCATCTGTTGGTTTCGTTGGTCGAGGGCATAGCGGATTATGTCAAAAATCTTGAAAGATCGTTCAGCTAGTTGCTGATTTGCTTCTGCCATTTCGGAAGATGTTAGAACTGCCGGGTCGGTTTGGTCGGGCAAATCAAAAGGTAGACGCTTGTCGTAGTGATAGAGGACGAAATGAGGGGTGTCCCCGATGGACACATTATAGCCATTGTTGATGGCTGTTTGTACCATGGGAAGGGAATCATCACATGTACGGGAGGATGCATCGACAACGTGGCGCAGGGCTTCTAAGATCTTTCGATTGTGTCTTTCCACTAAGCCGTTTGCCTGCGGATGGTATGCCACAATGTGTGTATTTTTAATTTTACACATGTTACAGAGTGACTCGAACAGTTTGGAAGTGAAACTAAGAGCGTTATCCGAAATTAGGATGGAAGGAGTAGTATGATTCTGGATGACGCGTTCCACTAGGGCTCTGGCCACAGTTTCCGAGGTCTGGTCTGGAATGGCAGCTACTTCGCTGTAACGCGAGAAGTGGTCTGTAAACACAATGATGTACTGGTTTCCCTTTGATGTTTTCGGGAATGGTCCCAGTATATCCATTGCAGTTCTTTGCCAGGGCCTTTGGCATACTGGATATTTATGCATCGGAGCTGTCGATGGTACGTTGCCCTTATGTTGCCCTAATATTTTCAGCTGCCACCAGGGGGATAAAGTTAACATAATTTTGGGTAAAAAGGAAAAAAATGTTTCTATTTTAGGTTTATCAAACTATTATAAAATTTTATCTTAGAATTATCTAATAGTTTGATTAAGATTCTTAAATGATAAGAATTCGCTTTCTAAAAATGCCTTTTCATATGCTTAATATCTTCAGCTGCCACAAGAGGGCTGAAGTTAACTTAAAAATGACAATTAAGTATGATTCTGTATTTACTTGAAAAAGGGAACAGTAATAAATTAGGATCTCTCTCCTCCTTTATACTGGATTGAGACAGTTAAGAAACGTTATTTCGTGCCTTAGCGGAGTTACCACCCTTTCCCCAACCAACCTCCCTCTAGAAAGGGTTCTTGCTGAAGACTATTTAGTAATTTGCTTTTGTGTCAAATTTTGGCTGTTTTTTCCTTGATTCTAATGTAGCACGAATCCAACCGTCTCTGTTTGTAGGTCCGCAGACTGATCCAGCAGCGTCTGTAACGAGCTTGACGCATCTCTCTACGGTTTGTGTATGACATGGAAACTAAAATAATTCTGAATGAAGAGTAGTACCATGTTTGATGCATGATTCAATATCATCAAGAGAAACTCCTTTGGTTATCGGTGGTTCTGCTATCTGAAAATCTTGCCACATAATGAGATCTGTATAGTCTTTGGCATAAAAATTTATTTCTGGCACCTTAAAATACCTGATAACATCTGTTTCTTGAATGCATGCCCTTGCTTTTATGATACGCCTAAATCCCAACTGACGCACATGCTCCCTTTCATCAGCTATCATTGCAATGAGAATGTTTTCTTGATTTGCGTAATATGCATTTCGCTGAATGACTGAGTCATGTACTCTCCTAAGCTCTTCACGGAGATACCGGCTTCTTGCAATCATATGCCACATATGTTTAGCACCATATTGGCATAATGGTTTACGCTTTATCTGAAACCACATTGGTGCGTATACCCTAACAATGAAAGTAGCTAATTCTTGTAAATTGCCTGAAGGATTCTCTGTGCTTGCATATAACCGCAGAGTCCTGTTTGCTGTGGTGAGCCACCTTGAATGTGATATATTGCCTGGACTCTAATGACTAAGACTCTTTGAGAATGTTCCACTTGATATAGCCTTGTGAATTTCAAGAAGGTATTTCTGGTCAGTACTTATGTCATCTACATCAACTTCACACATGTCCTCTTGAATTTCAATGGGTTTGAAGTTAACTATGGGAAGCTTTTCACAGTCTGAAAGTGCTCGGCCAATTTCTCCTGAAAATGCTCTTGGTCCAGTAGTGGTACCATCCAAATGATGAAACAGATGGCGCAATGGAAGTTCATTAAGGTGTAAAAGGCATATCAGCCACTGCAATGGCTTATTAAAGGCTTCTTCCAGTAATCTTATTGTGCCTCCAATACTACCAGTGTTAACCACTGTCGAATCACAGCCAACTGCAACGATGTTCCCTATATCAACATTCCTTTCTTTCAAGCAATTCACTAGCGCTGTGCAAATGTATTTAGCTTTGCCACTGGAAGGTGTCACATGTGCAAAGTACAGAGAGTGTGGTTCAGATATTATGCTGATATGCTCTTCGCGTTTGGTTCTTTGGTGGTTAGAGCCATCACTCTCCTGGACTTGAATCATTGTTTTATCCTTTCTGCCATCAAAGTATAATCCCCGCATGGTTTTTGGCTCTCCTATCTGTTGTAGTTCCTTTTTCTGTTTTTGTCTTTCACGTCTTAGCTTACTTCTGTCTATAATATTCCCTTTGTCTTCGGGAGTAACAATTTTAAGATCTGCCAATACTGCAGAAGCAATAGCAGCCCCAGCTCTGTCCGACATTTTAAATCTATCACAAGTAATTGCTAATGAAGGCAGTGGCTCACGCATCTGTTGTTCTGATATTACATATTGAGTCGAGGTTGTATCTTCCTCATTATCTTCAGATATCTCTTCTAGTTGTTGAAGTTCACTTGTCTCTGTTTCGATTTGTAAGTTGGACGTATTGGTTATAGCAGCACTAGTTGTTTGTGAGGATTCCAGACGTGCTTTTTCCATTTCCTTTCGATGTTCTCTTGCTTGTAATCGTCTTGTGTGTGCTATGTCAATGCTTCCTATCACCATTATTCTGCGTGTTCGTTGGTCATTTAAAAAATCCTGCTCTTTTGGAGGGACTTTCTTACTCTTTTCACATGAGCATCTCCTAAACTCCTTACATTTGCAGGTGCAGATGTCAAACAAAGTGCATTTTGAAGAGTTTTCAAATTCTTCAAGTTGATTTTTGTACTTAAGCTGATCCTTGCGTGACTTGTATGGCTTTAATAAGGACCTGTATTTATCATGGTACACTTGCATCATCTGTAAAACGCGTGTATGTGAAACTATTGGCAAAGAGGCCTTCTTCCAAATATTTTCTACCTTTTTGGAAACTGCCTCTGCTATTTCAGAAAATGAAGGCTCCTTGTTATTCATCTGCTCCTTCACTAAATGTTTTGTGAACAGGTAATCTTTCATAATGCAGTTATAAGTTGGTAGTTGCATATCACTCATCTCACAAGGTACTTCAAATATGGCACACTTCATATGTTCTCTAGTGAAATGTTTATATTTAGTATTTGATGCCATAATATTTTTAAGAAAAATTCACAATCACAAAATATCCTGTAACATCAAAACATTATATAATTAATATATATAATATATTTTATAAGTATATATAATATATTATAAAATATATAATTATATAAATAAACTAAAATTATATAATACATTATAACAAGCATTTTATAATAAAATCAATATTATCTCTATATAAATCACTTTAAAATAAAGTTTTATAATATTCCGATCATATTAAAAAACTTTCCGATCAACTGAGCGACTAGGCCTACTACCTAAGAAGACAAGTGTTAACACACTGTTCTAATGACTCACAGAAAGAAATTCCTTCACACCAAAACCCTCCCCCACAACCCTCCCCAAACCCTCCCCCACAACATTCAGTGTAGTCTCAACATGACTCAGTTACTCTAAATTGTGTTAACTTCAGCTCTCTTGTGGCAGCTGAAGATATTAAGCATATGAAAAGGCATTTTTACAAAACGAATTCCTATCATTTAAGAATCTTAGTCAACTATTAGATAATTCTAAGATAAAATTTTATAATAGTTTGACAAACCTAAAATAGAAGCATTTTTTCCTTTTTACACAAAATTGTGTTAACTTTAGCACCCTGGTGGCAGCTGAAAATTTTAAACAAATGAACTCATATTTTGGCAGGTATATTTCCTCCACTAAATGCAACTTTTAATCACTATTAGAACCTCATACTAGAAAAAAAGTATTTTTCGCTCCACCCTACTATGCATCTTTACACTAAAATATGCATATAAGTAAAATTTTAAGGTTTAAGATGTACAATTTTAATGCTTAGGCAAGACATGATCTCATCTTTTATAACGAAAGAGAATGTATACAAAATATGAACATTGCAAAGCTTAAGCAGGATTCCTTATTAAGCGAAATCTAAAAAAATGATTATGAAATTTTAAAAAAACAACAGGTCACCAATTATTTAGCAAAGTAGAAAGCAAATCAAAAATTTTATCCAAACTCGCGTTGGGCGATTTTGGTCCTTATGTAAAAATGAATACACACACGTACATACATATGAGTACAGGCATTATATAAAGTTAAATATATAAGAATATACAGGATTATATAAATACATGAACCATATAACACATGAATTTTTAAAATGGATATTTCTTAAAATGGATACTTTTTCTTAAAATGGATACAAGAACTATATAAATGAATACAAGAATTACATGAAGAATAAGATAATATAGGAATATGGGAATTATTTATGGTTCATTTTTACAGGGCTCTTCCCTCTAGAATGATATTAATATAATAATGTAACATCCTAACTAATGCTAACTAGATGATAACTATGGGTTTTATAATACAGATTTATATAAAACATAAGTCGGGTGGTTAAATCTAGTTCACGTGGTCTGGGTACGCACTCTTGGTCGTGCATAAATAGTTTCATGTTCCGTGTCACTTGGTTTTCTTTGTTCCCAGAATGATCTTTTCACCACAAATATACCGAGGATAATAGCACATACAATAATGATACTAATGGCAGATGTTGAGAAAATGGTTACCGGTTGTAGTATTTGTAAGAGGTTATTTTGCTTATCATCCGAAATTTTAAACCGGCTCAATTGATCATTCCATTCAGGGGCATGTAGTTTGGGTAGGATGGTTACAGGTTTTATGGAGAGATTTAAGATCTCTATGACGGGTTTAAATTTAATTTGCGACGGGAATGGGTATGAGTTATTAAGGGTAACCTTGTACGGGTTGTATATTTGGAGGGCTTTTGAACGCAAGGAGCAACCAATTGGTAGTCGAATAACCATAGGGATTGTGATGAGGGAATAATTCGATGGACATTCGAGAGTAGCGGCAGTCCTGTTCGCGAAAGAAATCCAGATGTCTGGTCCAATTCGTAGTTGGATGGTTTTAGGGGAATGAAATTTTTTAAATGAACATACCGGGGCATGCCGGTCACGAATTAAGTCGATAAAGCAAGACCCAGTAGTTGGAAGAATAACTGGTTTGAGTGGAGGGCAGACGAGTTGTTTATTTGGTTGCGGGAATCGGCAATGCCGGACGTCGCTATCTGACATCATAGAATAAGCTGACAGATCTTTGGTGAGGAAAAGGTAAGGTGGTACGATGGGTAAATACAATCGATAGACATTAGAGTTGTTTTGGTAGGGTGTTGGGAAAGGGTGAAATTTATATACGTCATAAGTGAGGACATCGAAAAATGGTATAATTATGAGGTATGTGTAGGGGCGTGGTCCATGTACAGTCCAGGTGTATTCTAGAAATTGAGGGTAATTAGTGTGGTTGAGTGTGAATATGGGTGATAAATTTAATTGTGACTGGGCGGTGTGAATCAAGGACTGAAGTATTTCCCATGGTATTAGGGTGGAAAGAGTGATTTTTCCATGGGCTAGCTGGGTTGCACGCTAAACCTTGGAATGAATCGTAGTTATTCGTTGTAAGTATTTATTGATTAGGGTTACTTGTAGGTTCATTATCTCTATTAATTCTAGATATCTTTTGTGTTCTTTGTATTGAGCTAACATGGATTCAAGGTATGTGAATCTGTCCGAAAGGGAGTGGAGGAAGCGATTGTTTTCGTGTAATGACCTAATAGTTTGTTCTAACATGTGTCCATTATATTGTCGATTTCGCGCGAAGAGATTCAATTTAAGTTCAATTCTTTTAATATCTTCTTCGGTTGCTAATCCGAATAAACCTTTGAACAGTTTCCCTCCTATATCTATCAGTCCCATTTTACTTCTTTGGTTAAAGTTTTCTGAATTTTTAGTTTCAGTTTGTATCCATGGTAAGGCTAATATTTCTGATAGGGCGCGTGTTGTAGTTTGAATATTTTCGAGGGTATTTTCTAACAGAACACGACTAATCTGATCTTTTCCTTGGAAAGAATTCTGGACTTTACTTTCAAACGTTTTTAATTGGGTTTGTATCTGAACGAGATTGATTTTAATTCTAGCAGGGGGTTGCAAATTTATATAAAGGTCTGCGTGCCCTTTCAAAAATTTACCTTCTGCAAGTTTTTCTATAACAACTCCGGTAGAAATTTTAATGCTAGGGCTACAAGAGTAAATAATTTGGAAAATTATAAGGGGGACAATTTTATTCATTTCTACGCCTTAGGTTATACGGAGCTGGGGGTGGTTGTGTGGATACTTGTGTTTGTGGGCGAAGGGGTCGGCCTCGTTTTGGTGGCAATGGGGGTCGACCGTTGAGCTGGGATTCTGAGCGGGTTCGTTTCTTATGTGAAGGTTCTAGTTCACGTGGGTGATGCATTTGCGGGCGGTATGTAGGGTCCGTGCGTCGATCATCAATCGGTGAGGGTGGTGACAGAGGAGATGGTGGAGTTGGAGGAGATGGTGGAGTTCCACTGAGTGATCCTCTCGAAGGAGTTTCTCCAGGGTCTGGGTCCGATGGGACGCTTGGCTTTGGGGCCTCCTCTTGTTCAGAGATTGCCTCGAGTACTGGTGGTATTACGAGGTACCAATCTTCGTCATGGGTAGCGGTTCCCGCGGTGACCACTTCAGTTTTGTGATCCCTGCCCGATTTGTTAATATCTTGACCTTTTGAAGGATAGGCGGCTCGAACGCCTGGCAGCTGTTTTTTGGGAAGGTGTTGTTCGGAAGCTATCTTCAAATTGTCAGCGTGAATGATCTTTAGTTTGGAATGATCCCGGAGGTCGAGGATTTCATAACGATTTTTTCCGAGGTTTTTCATAATCCTATATGGGCCATCCCATTTTGGGTATAATTTGCGATGAGCACCTGGCGGTTTCACGCTCTTCAGATAACATCGCATACCGACGATTATAGTCCGTTGACGGGGATGACGCCTATGTTGCTCGCTCTTGCTCCATCTGTTGGTTTCGTTGGTCGAGGGCATAGCGGATTATGTCAAAAATCTTGAAAGATCGTTCAGCTAGTTGCTGATTTGCTTCTGCCATTTCGGAAGATGTTAGAACTGCCGGGTCGGTTTGGTCGGGCAAATCAAAAGGTAGACGCTTGTCGTAGTGATAGAGGACGAAATGAGGGGTGTCCCCGATGGACACATTATAGCCATTGTTGATGGCTGTTTGTACCATGGGAAGGGAATCATCCCATGTACGGGAGGATGCATCGACAACGTGGCGCAGGGCTTCTAAGATCTTTCGATTGTGTCTTTCCACTAAGCCGTTTGCCTGCGGATGGTATGCCACAATGTGTGTATTTTTAATTTTACACATGTTACAGAGTGACTCGAACAGTTTGGAAGTGAAACTAAGAGCGTTATCCGAAATTAGGATGGAAGGAGTAGTATGATTCTGGATGACGCGTTCCACTAGGGCTCTGGCCACAGTTTCCGAGGTCTGGTCTGGAATGGCAGCTACTTCGCTGTAACGCGAGAAGTGGTCTGTAAACACAATGATGTACTGGTTTCCCTTTGATGTTTTCGGGAATGGTCCCAGTATATCCATTCCAGTTCTTTGCCAGGGCCTTTGGCATACTGGATATTTATGCATCGGAGCTGTCGATGGTACGTTGCCCTTATGTTTTAAACACGACGGACATTCGGCGATGTATTCATGTACCGTTCTGTTCATCTCGGGAAAATGGTATCGCTCCAAAAGACTTGATGGTGCGATCCGGCCCCATGTGTCCATACAAAGGTGAGTCGTGACAAAGTCCAATGGCTATATCGACGAGATCCTTTGGTATCTCCACGAGGTCGTTTCCATCTTCGTTCCTGAAATGTACGAGCCCATCTTTGAGGTTGTACTGTTCTTTTACCTTCGATGGTTCCTTTTGTTCCAGGCGCGCCCGAAGGTTTTGGGTGTGTTGGTCCTGTTGTTGGGAGTATTGCAGACACTCGTAGTCGAACACAGGAAGAATTCCTATTTTATTCACTTGGGCGTCGGGCTTGAGTTTCGACAATCCGTCTGGAATAACTTGCAGTTTTCCAGGTTTGTATACGATTTTTGCTGCAAAGTCCTGAATCAACAGAGTCCATCTACTCAATCGTCCTTCTAGTAGCTTGTCCTTGAAGAGGTACGTGAGTGGCTTATGATCAGTCTTGATGGTTACATCGTAGCCATAGACGATATTTCGGAATTTTTTCAAAGCCCAATATATATAGTGGCTCGGAGGACTCTGATAGACTTACTAAAAATGCTGAAGGTTCCGGACTCTTCTTATAGCGTATCCGGAAAGTTTAATGACTAAGTTCTTCTGAAGAGAGCAAGGCTCGAAGGATAAGATAAAAACTATCTTTTACTGTAATTTACTGCTAAAATGTACAGGTAGTGCTCAGCCTCTGAATTAGCTTCTGAATGACAATGGAAGATTTTTACTGTGGTTTATATACCCCAAAACTGCTAACATCATTATTATTAAATGCTAAAAAGGCTGTATTATTTTTGTACAATATTCGAAAATAAAGTAAATTTTCAGCTGTGGAAAGGCTTGAACGAGTAAACAAAATATTTGAAGACGAAACCATATTTTTATCTTAAACCGCGACTTTTCAGATCTGATGTTATCATGATCTGCCAAGTTAACTAAAAGTGGAAATCGGACTATGCATCTTTACACTAAAATATGCATATAAGTAAAATTTTAAGGTTTAAGATGTACAATTTTAATGCTTAGGCAAGACATGATCTCATCTTTTATAACGAAAGAGAATGTATACAAAATATGAACATTGCAAAGCTTAAGCAGGATTCCTTATTAAGCGAAATCTAAAAAAATGATTATGAAATTTTAAAAAAACAACAGGTCACCAATTATTTAGCAAAGTAGAAAGCAAATCAAAAATTTTATCCAAACTCGCGTTGGGCGATTTTGGTCCTTATGTAAAAATGAATACACACACGTACATACATATGAGTATAGGCATTATATAAAGTTAAATATATAAGAATATACAGGATTATATAAATACATGAACCATATAACACATGAATTTTTAAAATGGATACTTTTCTTAAAATGGATACTTTTTCTTAAAATGGATACAAGAACTATATAAATGAATACAAGAATTACATGAAGAATAAGATAATATAGGAATATGGGAATTATTTATGGTTCATTTTTACAGGGCTCTTCCCTCTAGAATGATATTAATATAATAATGTAACATCCTAACTAATGCTAACTAGATGATAACTATGGGTTTTATAATACAGATTTATATATAAACATAAGTCGGGTGGTTAAATCTAGTTCACGTGGTCTGGGTACGCACTCTTGGTCGTGCATAAATAGTTTCATGTTCCGTGTCACTTGGTTTTCTTTGTTCCCAGAATGATCTTTTCACCACAAATATACCGAGGATAATAGCACATACAATAATGATACTAATGGCAGATGTTGAGAAAATGGTTACCGGTTGTAGTATTTGTAAGAGGTTATTTTGCTTATCATCCGAAATTTTAAACCGGCTCAATTGATCATTCCATTCAGGGGCATGTAGTTTGGGTAGGATGGTTACAGGTTTTATGGAGAGATTTAAGATCTCTATGACGGGTTTAAATTTAATTTGCGACGGGAATGGGTATGAGTTATTAAGGGTAACCTTGTACGGGTTGTATATTTGGAGGGCTTTTGAACGCAAGGAGCAACCAATTGGTAGTCGAATAACCATAGGGATTGTGATGAGGGAATAATTCGATGGACATTCGAGAGTAGCGGCAGTCCTGTTCGCGAAAGAAATCCAGATGTCTGGTCCAATTCGTAGTTGGATGGTTTTAGGGGAATGAAATTTTTTAAATGAACATACCGGGGCATGCCGGTCACGAATTAAGTCGATAAAGCAAGACCCAGTAGTTGGAAGAATAACTGGTTTGAGTGGAGGGCAGACGAGTTGTTTATTTGGTTGCGGGAATCGGCAATGCCGGACGTCGCTATCTGACATCATAGAATAAGCTGACAGATCTTTGGTGAGGAAAAGGTAAGGTGGTACGATGGGTAAATACAATCGATAGACATTAGAGTTGTTTTTGGTAGGGTGTTGGGAAAGGGTGAAATTTATATACGTCATAAGTGAGGACATCGAAAAATGGTATAATTATGAGGTATGTGTAGGGGCGTGGTCCATGTACAGTCCAGGTGTATTCTAGAAATTGAGGGTAATTAGTGTGGTTGAGTGTGAATATGGGTGATAAATTTAATTGTGACTGGGCGGTGTGAATCAAGGACTGAAGTATTTCCCATGGTATTAGGGTGGAAAGAGTGATTTTTCCATGGGCTAGCTGGGTTGCACGCTAAACCTTGGAATGAATCGTAGTTATTCGTTGTAAGTATTTATTGATTAGGGTTACTTGTAGGTTCATTATCTCTATTAATTCTAGATATCTTTGTGTTCTTTGTATTGAGCTAACATGGATTCAAGGTATGTGAATCTGTCCGAAAGGGAGTGGAGGAAGCGATTGTTTTCGTGTAATGACCTAATAGTTTGTTCTAACATGTGTCCATTATATTGTCGATTTCGCGCGAAGAGATTCAATTTAAGTTCAATTCTTTTAATATCTTCTTCGGTTGCTAATCCGAATAAACCTTTGAACAGTTTCCCTCCTATATCTATCAGTCCCATTTTACTTCTTTGGTTAAAGTTTTCTGAATTTTTAGTTTCAGTTTGTATCCATGGTAAGGCTAATATTTCTGATAGGGCGCGTGTTGTAGTTTGAATATTTTCGAGGGTATTTTCTAACAGAACACGACTAATCTGATCTTTTCCTTGGAAAGAATTCTGGACTTTACTTTCAAACGTTTTTAATTGGGTTTGTATCTGAACGAGATTGATTTTAATTCTAGCAGGGGGTTGCAAATTTATATAAAGGTCTGCGTGCCCTTTCAAAAATTTACCTTCTGCAAGTTTTTCTATAACAACTCCGGTAGAAATTTTAATGCTAGGGCTACAAGAGTAAATAATTTGGAAAATTATAAGGGGACAATTTTATTCATTTCTACGCCTTAGGTTATACGGAGCTGGGGGTGGTTGTGTGGATACTTGTGTTTGTGGGCGAAGGGGTCGGCCTCGTTTTGGTGGCAATGGGGGTCGACCGTTGAGCTGGGATTCTGAGCGGGTTCGTTTCTTATGTGAAGGTTCTAGTTCACGTGGGTGATGCATTTGCGGGCGGTATGTAGGGTCCGTGCGTCGATCATCAATCGGTGAGGGTGGTGACAGAGGAGATGGTGGAGTTGGAGGAGATGGTGGAGTTCCACTGAGTGATCCTCTCGAAGGAGTTTCTCCAGGGTCTGGGTCCGATGGGACGCTTGGCTTTGGGGCCTCCTCTTGTTCAGAGATTGCCTCGAGTACTGGTGGTATTACGAGGTACCAATCTTCGTCATGGGTAGCGGTTCCCGCGGTGACCACTTCAGTTTTGTGATCCCTGCCCGATTTGTTAATATCTTGACCTTTTGAAGGATAGGCGGCTCGAACGCCTGGCAGCTGTTTTTTGGGAAGGTGTTGTTCGGAAGCTATCTTCAAATTGTCAGCGTGAATGATCTTTAGTTTGGAATGATCCGGAGGTCGAGGATTTCATAACGATTTTTTCCGAGGTTTTTCATAATCCTATATGGGCCATCCCATTTTGGGTATAATTTGCGATGAGCACCTGGCGGTTTCACGCTCTTCAGATAACATCGCATACCGACGATTATAGTCCGTTGACGGGGATGACGCCTATGTTGCTCGCTCTTGCTCCATCTGTTGGTTTCGTTGGTCGAGGGCATAGCGGATTATGTCAAAAATCTTGAAAGATCGTTCAGCTAGTTGCTGATTTGCTTCTGCCATTTCGGAAGATGTTAGAACTGCCGGGTCGGTTTGGTCGGGCAAATCAAAAGGTAGACGCTTGTCGTAGTGATAGAGGACGAAATGAGGGGTGTCCCCGATGGACACATTATAGCCATTGTTGATGGCTGTTTGTACCATGGGAAGGGAATCATCCATGTACGGGAGGATGCATCGACAACGTGGCGCAGGGCTTCTAAGATCTTTCGATTGTGTCTTTCCACTAAGCCGTTTGCCTGCGGATGGTATGCCACAATGTGTGTATTTTTAATTTTACACATGTTACAGAGTGACTCGAACAGTTTGGAAGTGAAACTAAGAGCGTTATCCGAAATTAGGATGGAAGGAGTAGTATGATTCTGGATGACGCGTTCCACTAGGGCTCTGGCCACAGTTTCCGAGGTCTGGTCTGGAATGGCAGCTACTTCGCTGTAACGCGAGAAGTGGTCTGTAAACACAATGATGTACTGGTTTCCCTTTGATGTTTTCGGGAATGGTCCCAGTATATCCATTCCAGTCTTTGCCAGGGCCTTTGGCATACTGGATATTTATGCATCGGAGCTGTCGATGGTACGTTGCCTTAGTGCCCTAATATTTTCACTGCCACCAGGGGGATAAAGTTAACATAATTTTGGGTAAAAAGGAAAAAAAATGTTTCTATTTTAGGTTTATAAACTATTATAAAATTTTATCTTAGAATTATCTAATAGTTTGATTAAGATTCTTAAATGATAAGAATTCGCTTTCTAAAAATGCCTTTTCATATGCTTAATATCTTCAGCTGCCACAAGAGGGCTGAAGTTAACTTAAAAATGACAATTAAGTATGATTCTGTATTTACTTGAAAAAGGGAACAGTAATAAATTAGGATCTCTCTCCTTTATACTGGATGAGGACAGTTAAGAAACGTTATTTCGTGCCTTAGCGGAGTTACCACCCTTTCCCAACCAACCTCCCTCTAGAAAGGGTTCTTGCTGAAGAAGACTATTTAGTAATTTGCTTTGTGTCAAATTTTGGCTGTTTTTTCCTTGATTCTAATGTAGCACGAATCCAACAGTCTCTGTTTGTAGGTCCGCAGACTGATCCAGCAGCGTCTGTAACGAGCTGACGCATCTCTCTACGGTTTGTGTATGACATGGAACTAAAATAATTCTGAATGAAGAGTAGTACCATGTTTGATGCATGATTCAATATCATCAAGAGAAACTCCTTTGGTTATCGGTGGTTCTGCTATCTGAAAATCTTGCCACATAATGAGATCTGGTATAGTCTTTGGCATAAAAATTTATTTCTGGCACCTTAAAATACCTGATAACATTGCTTGAATGCATGCCCTTGCTTTTATGATACGCCTAAATCCCAACTGACGCACATGCTCCCTTTCATCAGCTATCATTGCAATGAGAATGTTTTCTTGATTTGCGTAATATGCATTTCGCTGAATGACTGAGTCATGTATCTCCTAAGCTCTCACGGAGATACCGGCTTCTTGCAAGCAATCATATGCCACATATGTTTAGCACCATATTGGCATAATGGTTTACGCTTTATCTGAAACCACATTGGTGCGTATACCCTAACAATGAAAGTAGCTAATTCTTGTAAATTGCCTGAAGGATTCTCTGTGCTTGCATATAACCGCAGAGTCCTGTTTGCTGTGGTGAGCCACCTTGAATGTGATATATTGCCTGGACTCTAATGACTAAGACTCTTTGAGAATGTTCCACTTGATATAGCCTTGTGAATTTCAAGAAGGTATTTCTGGTCAGTATTATGTCATCTACATCAACTTCACACATGTCCTCTTGAATTTCAATGGGTTTGAAGTTAACTATGGGAAGCTTTTCACAGTCTGAAAGTGCTCGGCCAATTTCTCCTGAAAATGCTCTTGGTACAGTAGGGTACATCAAAGATGAAACAGATGGCGCAATGGACGTTCATTAAGGTGTAAAAGGCATATCAGCCACTGCAATGGCTTATTAAAGGCTTCTTCCAGTAATCTTATTGTGCCTCCAATACTACCAGTGTTAACCACTGTCGAATCACAGCCAACTGCAACGATGTTCCCTATATCAACATTCCTTTCTTTCAAGCAATTCACTAGCGCTGTGCAAATGTATTTAGCTTTGCACTGGAAGGTGTCACATGTGCAAAGTACAGAGAGTGTGGTTCAGATATTATGCTGATATGCTCTTCGCGTTTGGTTCTTTGGTGGTTAGAGCCATCACTCTCCTGGACTTGAATCATTGTTTTATCTTTCTGCCATCAAAGTATAATCCCCGCATGGTTTTTGGCTCTCCTATCTGTTGTATTCCTTTTTCTGTTTTTGTCTTTCACGTCTTAGCTTACTTCTGTCTATAATATCCCTTTGTCTTCGGGAGTAACAATTTTAAGATCTGCCAATACTGCAGAAGCAATAGCAGCCCCAGCTCTGTCCGACATTTTAAATCTATCACAAGTAATTGCTAATGAAGGCAGTGGCTCACGCATCTGTTGTTCTGATATTACATATTGAGTCGAGGTTGTATCTTCCTCATTATCTTCAGATATCTCTTCTAGTTGTTGAAGTTCACTTGTCTCTGTTTCGATTGTAAGTTGGACGTATTGGTTATAGCAGCACTAGTTGTTTGTGAGGATTCCAGACGTGCTTTTTCCATTTCCTTCGATGTTCTCTTGCTTGTAATCGTTGTGTGTGCTATGTCAATGCTTCCTATCACCATTATTCTGCGTGTTCGTTGGTCATTTAAAAATCCTGCTCTTTTGGAGGGACTTTCTTACTCTTTTCACATGAGCATCTCCTAAACTCCTTACATTTGCAGGAGCAGATGTCAAACAAAGTGCATTTTGAAGAGTTTTCAAATTCTTCAAGTTGATTTTTGTTACTTAAGCTGATCCTTGCGTGACTTGTATGGCTTAATAAGGACCTGTATTTATCATGGTACACTTGCATCATCTGTAAAACGCGCGTGTATGTGAAACTATTGGCAAAGAGGCCTTCTTCCAAATATTTTCTAACCTTTTTGGAAACTGCCTCTGCTATTTCAGAAAATGAAGGGCTCCTTGTTATTCATCTGCTCCTTCACTAAATGTTTTGTGAACAGGTAATCTTTCATAATGCAGTTATAAGTTGGTAGTTGCATATCACTCATCTCACAAGGTACTTCAAATATGGCACCACTTCATATGTTCTCTAGTGAAATGTTATATTTAGTATTTGATGCCATAATATTTTTAAGAAAAATTCACAATCACAAAATATCCTGTAACATCAAAACATTATATAATTAAATATTATAATATATTTTATAAGTATATATAATATATTATATAAATATATATATTATATAAATAAACTAAAATTATATAATACATTATAACAAGCATTTTATAATAAAATCAATATTATCTCTATATAAATCACTTTAAAATAAAGTTTTATAATATTCCGATCATATTAAAAACTTTCCGATCAACTGAGCGACTAGGCCTACTACCTAAGAAGAAACAAGTGTAACACACTGTTCTAATGACTCACAGAAAGAAATTCCTTCACACCAAAACCCTCCCCAAACCCTCCACAAACCCTCCCCCACAACATTTCAGTGTAGTCTCAACATGACTCAGTTACTCTAAATTGTGTAACTTCAGCTCTCTTGTGGCAGCTGAAGATATTAAGCATATGAAATGGCATTTTTACAAACGAATTCCTATCATTTAGAATCTTAGTCAAACCTATTAGATAATTCTAAGATAAAATTTATAATAGTTTGACAAACCTAAAATAGAAGCATTTTTCCTTTTTACACAAAATTGTGTTAACTTTAGCACCCTGGTGGCAGCTGAAAATTTTAAACAAATGAACTCATATTTTGGCAGGTATATTTCCTCCACTAAATGCAACTTTTAATCACTATTAGAACCTCATACTAGAAAAAAAGTATTTTTCGCTCCACCCTACTATGCATCTTTACACTAAAATATGCATATAAGTAAAATTTTAAGGTTTAAGATGTACAATTTTAATGCTTAGGCAAGACATGATCTCATCTTTTATAACGAAAGAGAATGTATACAAAATATGAACATTGCAAAGCTTAAGCAGGATTCCTTATTAAGCGAAATCTAAAAAAATGATTATGAAATTTTAAAAAAACAACAGGTCACCAATTATTTAGCAAAGTAGAAAGCAAATCAAAAATTTTATCCAAACTCGCGTTGGGCGATTTTGGTCCTTATGTAAAAATGAATACACACACGTACATACATATGAGTACAGGCATTATATAAAGTTAAATATATAAGAATATACAGGATTATATAAATACATGAACCATATAACACATGAATTTTTAAAATGGATACTTTTCTTAAAATGGATACTTTTTCTTAAAATGGATACAAGAACTATATAAATGAATACAAGAATTACATGAAGAATAAGATAATATAGGAATATGGGAATTATTTATGGTTCATTTTTACAGGGCTCTTCCCTCTAGAATGATATTAATATAATAATGTAACATCCTAACTAATGCTAACTAGATGATAACTATGGGTTTTATAATACAGATTTATATATAAACATAAGTCGGGTGGTTAAATCTAGTTCACGTGGTCTGGGTACGCACTCTTGGTCGTGCATAAATAGTTTCATGTTCCGTGTCACTTGGTTTTCTTTGTTCCCAGAATGATCTTTTCACCACAAATATACCGAGGATAATAGCACATACAATAATGATACTAATGGCAGATGTTGAGAAAATGGTTACCGGTTGTAGTATTTGTAAGAGGTTATTTTGCTTATCATCCGAAATTTTAAACCGGCTCAATTGATCATTCCATTCAGGGGCATGTAGTTTGGGTAGGATGGTTACAGGTTTTATGGAGAGATTTAAGATCTCTATGACGGGTTTAAATTTAATTTGCGACGGGAATGGGTATGAGTTATTAAGGGTAACCTTGTACGGGTTGTATATTTGGAGGGCTTTTGAACGCAAGGAGCAACCAATTGGTAGTCGAATAACCATAGGGATTGTGATGAGGGAATAATTCGATGGACATTCGAGAGTAGCGGCAGTCCTGTTCGCGAAAGAAATCCAGATGTCTGGTCCAATTCGTAGTTGGATGGTTTTAGGGGAATGAAATTTTTTAAATGAACATACCGGGGCATGCCGGTCACGAATTAAGTCGATAAAGCAAGACCCAGTAGTTGGAAGAATAACTGGTTTGAGTGGAGGGCAGACGAGTTGTTTATTTGGTTGCGGGAATCGGCAATGCCGGACGTCGCTATCTGACATCATAGAATAAGCTGACAGATCTTTGGTGAGGAAAAGGTAAGGTGGTACGATGGGTAAATACAATCGATAGACATTAGAGTTGTTTTGGTAGGGTGTTGGGAAAGGGTGAAATTTATATACGTCATAAGTGAGGACATCGAAAAATGGTATAATTATGAGGTATGTGTAGGGGCGTGGTCCATGTACAGTCCAGGTGTATTCTAGAAATTGAGGGTAATTAGTGTGGTTGAGTGTGAATATGGGTGATAATTTAATTGTGACTGGGCGGTGTGAATCAAGGACTGAAGTATTTCCCATGGTATTAGGGTGGAAAGAGTGATTTTTCCATGGGCTAGCTGGGTTGCACGCTAAACCTTGGAATGAATCGTAGTTATTCGTTGTAAGTATTTATTGATTAGGGTTACTTGTAGGTTCATTATCTCTATTAATTCTAGATATCTTTTGTGTTCTTTGTATTGAGCTAACATGGATTCAAGGTATGTGAATCTGTCCGAAAGGGAGTGGAGGAAGCGATTGTTTTCGTGTAATGACCTAATAGTTTGTTCTAACATGTGTCCATTATATTGTCGATTTCGCGCGAAGAGATTCAATTTAAGTTCAATTCTTTTAATATCTTCTTCGGTTGCTAATCCGAATAAACCTTTGAACAGTTTCCCTCCTATATCTATCAGTCCCATTTTACTTCTTTGGTTAAAGTTTTCTGAATTTTTAGTTTCAGTTTGTATCCATGGTAAGGCTAATATTTCTGATAGGGCGCGTGTGTAGTTTGAATATTTTCGAGGGTATTTTCTAACAGAACACGACTAATCTGATCTTTTCCTTGGAAAGAATTCTGGACTTTACTTTCAAACGTTTTTAATTGGGTTTGTATCTGAACGAGATTGATTTTAATTCTAGCAGGGGGTTGCAAATTTATATAAAGGTCTGCGTGCCCTTTCAAAAATTTACCTTCTGCAAGTTTTTCTATAACAACTCCGGTAGAAATTTTAATGCTAGGGCTACAAGAGTAAATAATTTGGAAAATTATAAGGGGGACAATTTTATTCATTTCTACGCCTTAGGTTATACGGAGCTGGGGGTGGTTGTGTGGATACTTGTGTTTGTGGGCGAAGGGGTCGGCCTCGTTTTGGTGGCAATGGGGGTCGACCGTTGAGCTGGGATTCTGAGCGGGTTCGTTTCTTATGTGAAGGTTCTAGTTCACGTGGGTGATGCATTTGCGGGCGGTATGTAGGGTCCGTGCGTCGATCATCAATCGGTGAGGGTGGTGACAGAGGAGATGGTGGAGTTGGAGGAGATGGTGGAGTTCCACTGAGTGATCCTCTCGAAGGGTTTCTCCAGGGTCTGGGTCCGATGGGACGCTTGGCTTTGGGGCCTCCTCTTGTTCAGAGATTGCCTCGAGTACTGGTGGTATTACGAGGTACCAATCTTCGTCATGGGTAGCGGTTCCCGCGGTGACCACTTCAGTTTTGTGATCCCTGCCCGATTTGTTAATATCTTGACCTTTTGAAGGATAGGCGGCTCGAACGCCTGGCAGCTGTTTTTTGGGAAGGTGTTGTTCGGAAGCTATCTTCAAATTGTCAGCGTGAATGATCTTTAGTTTGGAATGATCCCGGAGGTCGAGGATTTCATAACGATTTTTTCCGAGGTTTTTCATAATCCTATATGGGCCATCCCATTTTGGGTATAATTTGCGATGAGCACCTGGCGGTTTCACGCTCTTCAGATAACATCGCATACCGACGATTATAGTCCGTTGACGGGGATGACGCCTATGTTGCTCGCTCTTGCTCCATCTGTTGGTTTCGTTGGTCGAGGGCATAGCGGATTATGTCAAAAATCTTGAAAGATCGTTCAGCTAGTTGCTGATTTGCTTCTGCCATTTCGGAAGATGTTAGAACTGCCGGGTCGGTTTGGTCGGGCAAATCAAAAGGTAGACGCTTGTCGTAGTGATAGAGGACGAAATGAGGGGTGTCCCCGATGGACACATTATAGCCATTGTTGATGGCTGTTTGTACCATGGGAAGGGAATCATCCCATGTACGGGAGGATGCATCGACAACGTGGCGCAGGGCTTCTAAGATCTTTCGATTGTGTCTTTCCACTAAGCCGTTTGCCTGCGGATGGTATGCCACAATGTGTGTATTTTTAATTTTACACATGTTACAGAGTGACTCGAACAGTTTGGAAGTGAAACTAAGCGTTATCCGAAATTAGGATGGAAGGAGTAGTATGATTTGGATGACGCGTTCCACTAGGGCTCTGGCCACAGTTTCCGAGGTCTGGTCTGGAATGGCAGCTACTTCGCTGTAACGCGAGAAGTGGTCTGTAAACACAATGATGTACTGGTTCCCTTTGATGTTTTCGGGAATGGTCCCAGTATATCCATTCCAGTTCTTTGCCAGGGCCTTTGGCATACTGGATATTTATGCATCGGAGCTGTCGATGGTACGTTGCCCTTATGTTTTAAACACGACGGACATTCGGCGATGTATTCATGTACCGTTCTGTTCATCTCGGGAAAATGGTATCGCTCCAAAAGACTTGATGGTGCGATCCGGCCCCATGTGTCCATACAAAGGTGAGTCGTGACAAAGTCCAATGGCTATATCGACGAGATCCTTTGGTATCTCCACGAGGTCGTTTCCATCTTCGTTCCTGAAATGTACGAGCCCATCTTTGAGGTTGTACTGTTCTTTTACCTTCGATGGTTCCTTTTGTTCCAGGCGCGCCCGAAGGTTTTGGGTGTGTTGGTCCTGTTGTTGGGAGTATTGCAGACACTCGTAGTCGAACACAGGAAGAATTCCTATTTTATTCACTTGGGCGTCGGGCTTGAGTTTCGACAATCCGTCTGGAATAACTTGCAGTTTTCCAGGTTTGTATACGATTTTTGCTGCAAAGTCCTGAATCAACAGAGTCCATCTACTCAATCGTCCTTCTAGTAGCTTGTCCTTGAAGAGGTACGTGAGTGGCTTATGATCAGTCTTGATGGTTACATCGTAGCCATAGACGATATTTCGGAATTTTTTCAAAGCCCAATATATATAGTGGCTCGGAGGACTCTGATAGACTTACTAAAAATGCTGAAGGTTCCGGACTCTTCTTATAGCGTATCCGGAAAGTTTAATGACTAAGTTCTTCTGAAGAGAGCAAGGCTCGAAGGATAAGATAAAAACTATCTTTTACTGTAATTTACTGCTAAAATGTACAGGTAGTGCTCAGCCTCTGAATTAGCTTCTGAATGACAATGGAAGATTTTTACTGTGGTTTATATACCCCAAAACTGCTAACATCATTATTATTAAATGCTAAAAAGGCTGTATTATTTTTGTACAATATTCGAAAATAAAGTAAATTTTCAGCTGTGGAAAGGCTTGAACGAGTAAACAAAATATTTGAAGACGAAACCATATTTTTATCTTAAACCGCGACTTTTCAGATCTGATGTTTCATGATCTGCCAAGTTAACTAAAAGTGGAAATCGGACTATGCATCTTTACACTAAAATATGCATATAAGTAAAATTTTAAGGTTTAAGATGTACAATTTTAATGCTTAGGCAAGACATGATCTCATCTTTTATAACGAAAGAGAATGTATACAAAATATGAACATTGCAAAGCTTAAGCAGGATTCCTTATTAAGCGAAATCTAAAAAAATGATTATGAAATTTTAAAAAAACAACAGGTCACCAATTATTTAGCAAAGTAGAAAGCAAATCAAAAATTTTATCCAAACTCGCGTTGGGCGATTTTGGTCCTTATGTAAAAATGAATACACACACGTACATACATATGAGTATAGGCATTATATAAAGTTAAATATATAAGAATATACAGGATTATATAAATACATGAACCATATAACACATGAATTTTTAAAATGGATACTTTTCTTAAAATGGATACTTTTTCTTAAAATGGATACAAGAACTATATAAATGAATACAAGAATTACATGAAGAATAAGATAATATAGGAATATGGGAATTATTTATGGTTCATTTTTACACACACACACACACAATATATATATATATATATATATATATATATGTAGTAAATAGACAAAGAAACAGACGGAAAAAAAACAATGTTGAAATACCTCTGGAGATGGAAGAGATACTTGAAGGTTGACCTTGTAGACTGTAGGCTTAGATGAGGTTGATGTGCTGAGAACCGGAAGGGTTGTAGTAAAGAGGCCAACTAGACACCTACAGCTGTGATTTTCTTTCTTACAGGAAGGAAATGTAGCGTACTTCAAGTGTTGCTTCGTTCTAGTACAACGGTTGAAGTGTGACTTGGAATGCAGCCGGCTAAAGTCGGTGATGGCACTGCGTAGAGTGTGTAGACGTTCGAGGGGGAAGTACGAGCGGAGTGAGAGTTGGTAGAGAACCTTACTTGATTATAGACTTCGTGTAGCCCCGATCAAAACCTTGAAGGAACAGCAGTCCGCTCTCCGGCGAAGGCCGGAGAGCCGGTGGCTTGACGTGTGGTGCTGCTGACGAAGGATCCTGAGTGAGACGTGACGACCAAGACGAGAAAATTGCAAGCGAGAAGTGAAGACTGCGGAGAGAGGAGTGAGAAAGTGAATCAGTGGACTTAACCTTTTATAACCTCTCAGGACGCTAGGTTGCGCGGCCTTTTTGAGACGCCTACAAGCGTCCTGTTGTTTCTCTGTCCTTGACAAAACCACGTGTTTTCTTCGATTCTTGATGATTCCAAGATGTTTGAGAATGGCGGGGAAAAGAATTCCTTTGGCTCCTCTTTGTCTGTTCACTATATATATATATATATATATATATATATATATATATATATATATATATATTAACTGCAAACAACACACAGTATAATTAATGTAAAGAACGACGCTTGTGTAGAAGAGCGTCCGCACAAAATGAGGAGAAAGAACGAACAAATGAAAAATGAGGCACCTCCCAGGAATCGAACCCGGGATCATCCAATTGTTGGTCGGATATGCTACCACTACACCAAGTTCCCCAAGTCGTAATTCTCCTACATACGAGCGGAATCAAATGCCCTGAGGGGGCACCTTTTCATGCCGTACATATATACATTTTAACTGCAAACAACTCACAGTATAATTAATGTAAAGAACGACGATTGTGTAGAAGAGCGTCCGCACAAGATGAGGAGGAAGAACGAACAAATGAAAAATGAGGCACCTCCCAGGAATCGAATCCGGGATCATCCAATTAATTGGGGACCTCGGTGTAGTGGTAGCATGTTCGACGGGCAATTGGATGCCCGGGTTCGATTCCTGGGAGGTGCCTCATTTTTCATTTGTTCGTTCTTCCTCCTCATCTTGTGCGGACCCTCTTCTACACAAGCGTCGTTCTTTACATTAATATATATATATATATATATATATATATTATATATATATATATATATATATATATACATATATATATACACAAAAGACTTTTACATCTAAGATAGAGGAAATGGAAGGTGAAGACTAGAATCACTGAAACCCAACTCTCTCGAAAGAAGGCGCGAGCGGTACACAATAATATACAATGGAAAATACTTGAGGGCTCTGTCCCTAACCTTAGAAATGAAATAGAAACAATCTGGAATGAGAGAAGAGGCAGATTTTGTACGGTCACAGCTGCGGTGGGAAAAGGGGCCATGAAAACGAGGATGGAAAACACCCTCAGAATAAGAGGCTCAAAGCTTTTCAATGTCTTACCAAAAGTAATTGCAAACTGAAATTGTACAGTAACGCAAGTTTACCAATTTTAAGTATCAGATTGATTAACGAGGAAACTGAAGATATTCACAATATATGAAGAAACTCTGAAGAAAGTTCGCATAAGTAAAGTACCTACCTGATTAGAGTGTAAATAACGAAAGAAAGATTACGAAAGAAATCTTTTATACTGTAACTTGAAGAGCCTAATCATTTTCATTAATCAGTAAAGTAACATAAATATCATCAACTGTTGCCGCAAAATAGAAGTCAACATCTTCCTTCCTTGACTAATCAATTTTAAAATTAGAAAGAGCCGTTTTGAGCAGAAAACTGAGATTTGTTTATAAAAAACCTCTGAACAGGTAGCTAGAACAACCTCAAAAAAGTGTTAGCAGCTGACGAGGAAGCTTCTAACAGTGGCTGCATCCTCCAGCGCGGGACACGTCAACGCGAAGAAGAGGCGACGTCAAACCAAAACATCAACGCGCTGGTGGCCAAACTTCCTCAAATCTCCGTGCAGCGGGCTGTCTACGGTTGGCCAGACTGGCAGTCGACGGCCTGTTGCGTGGTACGGTCAGAGTGCCGATCGGCTCCTGGGGCCGGACCTATTCTCAGCGTGCTATTTTTTCAATTACAGGGAGCAATTGCGTGCTCCCCGAACTACTCTTACTCTCTGGCGACATTAAGACTAATCCAGGCCCCACTACAACTTACACATGTCACCATACACAAAGACATAGACACAATAGCACCATGAGATACATACAGAAGTATAATATTAACATATTACAGTACAACGTAGATGGCCTCACAAACAAAATCATGCAGCTTAGGGAATTCGTACACAAACAAAACATTCACAGAGCATTTATACAAGAAACAAAACTAAAACGCACACACAAAACACCCACCATCCCTGACTTCACGGCGATCCGTCAAGATCGTACTGGGGATAACGGGGGTGGACTCATCACTTACATACGTAAAAGCATTAGCTACACTGATGCTACCCAAAACATTATAAACACAATCCAAGCAGATAACACGATAGAAATACAGGCAGTTAACATTAAAACGCGCAAAACACAACACCACACTAATCAACATTTACATCCCACCAGATAGTTCACCTCAGGTGCCAGCCAATTACAATCCACAGTTAGACAATCTGGCCTCTCTCACTAATGTCATCTTAGGAGGAGACTTCAACGCCAAAGACACTAGTTGGTACCTGCACAACCAAAGCAACACCAGAGGCGCCAACATAGCCACACAACTAAAAAGCTTCTTCATTCTTAACAATACAGAAGAACATACACACATACCACATCAAGCAGGATACTCAAACTCCTCCCCAGACATAACGTTCTGTTCCCCCTCACTAGCAACACATACACAATGGAGAACAGAAAAACAACTGTCATCAGACCACCTGCCCATCATAATTACAACACATTCTACACTTTGCCCCAACAGCTTTAGGTACACTTACAGAAATTACAAGAAAGCTGATTGGGAACAGTTCAAAATACAGACTGAGGAACAATTCACCACATTAAACAGCACACCCATCATAAACATCAATACAACACTCAAGACATTTAATCAGATCATCAATAATGCAAACAAATACATACCGAAGGGCAACATTAGGAAATACAACCCAAATTACACTAGAGAAATAGCCCACCTTAAGGCAACGTAACAACCACAAATATAACACACAAACACCACACACAGAAGCCATAAACCAGCAGATACAACAGTTCAACACAGAAATAAACAACAAACTCAAAGAAAAACAAACAAAAAACATTCAGGGAATTCATAACATTAAACCACTAAACCACTCCACAGATACATCCAGGCTATACAAGACTATAAACGGCATTACCCACTCTAACAGCGGCATTCACACCTCACACGCGGCTATCTGTCGCAGCCAAAATAATATCCCAACATACACACAACAAGCTAACATTCTAGTTAATCACTACGCAAAGATAAGTCACTTAAACAGAGACAACAACCAGAAATATGCAGACAGACAAACAGCCAGACACAAGAAAACCTACTGACTCGCCACAACCATTACACCCTTCAATACAGATCAGACCACCAAGATCATCAAAAACATGAAGAATTCGAAGACTACTGGACCAGACAACATATCTAACATACACCTTAAACACTTGGGCCCAGAAGGAATACTAGCTCTCACAAATATCAGCACATATTCATACCAACACTGTATTATTCCTGACATATGGAAACAAGGTAAAATTATTACACTACTCAAACCAAACAAAAATCCAACCGAACCAGCTTCCTATAGACCCATTACTTTACTATGCACACCTTCCAAAGTAACAGAAAGACTAATCTTACAAATCACCAACCCACACATTCCACTATCGCCTACTCACTATGGATTCAGACCTCACCACTCAACCACGACATTACTCACTAACCTCACGCAGCACATCATGGATGGCATCAACTCCAGACGACCAGCTCAACGTACACTATTAGCAACAATAGACATTAGTAAAGCATTTGATGCTATCCCAGGCTTCCCTCTCATAAACAAAATACTCAACACAAACCTACACAATAACACCAAAAGGGCTGAGCAACTATCTTTCAGGAAGATACTCACATGTCACATTTAATGGCAAGTCATCCAAAAACAAGCTTTTTCCGAACGGGGTCCCTCAAGGCTCTGTTCTCTCACCAACAATCTTCAACTTATACATGCATGACATTCCAACACCCATAGATAACAAGCTTACATTATCATCATATGCAGATGACATCACTCTAACATCCACCCACAACAGCATCGACACTGCTACAAATAACCTACAAACATACATAAACAGTACACAAGACTGGCTCACACACAATAGACTCAAAGTAGCGCCCACAAAATCAACCATCACCTTGCTTACAAGCAACACAAAAGAACACCAGTTAATTCCACAGCTTACACTAAACAACATCAACATTCCACACACTCACAGGACCAAAATACTTGGAGTCACATACAACACATCATTATCTTTTGCAAACCACATTCAGGATATTAAAAACAAATGTACGTCAAGACTTAACACACTTAGGGTACTAACAGGCACAAACTTTGGACACCAGCAGGAAACAACATCACTTATATACAAACAATATATTCGCTCAGTTATGGACTATGCTAGCCCTTGCTGGGCACCCATTATCTCAAACACACACATAAACACCTTACAGACAATACAAAACAACGCACTTCGTATCATTACAGGATGCACTCAAACAACACCAATAGAACACCTGCACACAGAAACAAAAATACTGAAAGTTAAGGAACATTTAGACATGAGGGGAACACAATTCATGGCAGCAGCGACAACTAACCCACAACACCCTTGTCACTACATGTACAATCACGCACCGACACCTCGCACCATTAAGGTAACACCAGAGAGACATTATAACCAAATACTCCATTCCATACCATGCCCCACAGACACCACACAGTACAGAAAACACATACACACACACACCTAACCCACAAAGCACTGACACGACTCGGTTCGAATGCGGTCCTCGGTGCGAAGCCTCCACCCATTAACAGGTCAGAGATCAGCCTGAGCAGATCGGATCGAGTTAACTTAGCACGATTCCGATGTGGACATCACCCCAACTTACTAACATATAAACACAGACTAGACAACGCCAAAGACGACACCTGCCACCTGTGCCACGAGACACCACAAACAATTGAACACATTATGACAGACTGTACCGCTCTAGCACAACAACGAACACAACACACCATCACTAGTGCGCTGAACCTCTGGTCCACTCCGAAGAGGGCGATCGGTTACCTGCGTGCCGCCGGCTTGCTCGATCAGGGTGGGCTGATCGGCTAAACAACAACAACAACTTCAAGAACTAGCTGGACAGATTCCTATGCAAAGTTCCTGACCACCCATGCGTGGCTGGCTATGAGGGAAGGAGGAGATCAGACAGCAATTCCCTCCTTCACCAAATCCCAAATCACCAAATGAGGCGGGATGCTGCAGAGGGATCGACCGCGTATATTTGTCTCTGCTCCTGGTCCCTGATCTTCATGATAGGTTTAGAATCCTGGAAGTTAAAAATATGATTATGATGTTCCCTATGCTGAACCAAGCTACTATAAGTATTACCCGATCTCAGGTCACGTTTGACGGAATTAATCCTTCTCTGAAAATCAATTGTCTCTCCGATGTATTTTTGAGGGTAGCGTATGACAGCAGACGTACGACAGCCACCATCTCTCTGTCCGTGATTATACCTTAACACAGTCATTTTAATTTCAGCTCTTCCGCGGGACGGAAGTTTTATAACTTTCTTAGACATTTTAACTAGTTTATGGCTTTGAAAAGGGCTTGGTTGTGATCGGCCGAAATTAATTAGCCTTTTTAAACACTGTTTTATATTTTTCCCTGAGGGTTTGGGTGATTATATATATATATATATATATAATATATATATAATATATATATATATATATAATATATATATGTGTGTGTGTGTGTGAAGAAACGACGCTTGTGTAGAAGAACGTTCCGCACAAGATGAGGAGGGAGAACGAACAAATGAAAATTGAGCTAACCACCCGGGAATCGAACCCGGATCTTCCGATTGCCGGTCAGATATGCTATCCACTACACCATGGGCCTCGATTAATCAGAAGTCGTAATTCTCCTACATACGAGAATTACGACTTCTGATTAATCGAGGCCCATGGTGTAGCGGATAGCATATCTGACCGGCAATCGGAAGATCCCGGGTTCAATTCCCGGGTGGTTAGCTCATTTTTCATTTGTTCGTTCTCCCTCCTCATCTTGTGCGGAACGTTCTTCTACACAAGCGTCGTTCTTTACATTAATTATACTGTGTGTTGTTTGCAGATAAAATGTATATATATGTACGGCATGCGTAGGTGCCCCCTCAGGGCATTGGTTTCTGCTCGTATGTAGGAGAATTACGACTTCTGATTAATCGAGGCCCATGGTGTAGTGGATAGCATATCTGACCGGCAATCGGAAGATCCCGGGTTCGATTCCCGGGTGGTTAGCTCATTTTTCATTTGTTCGTTCTCCCTCCTCATCTTGTGCGGAACGTTCTTCTACACAAGCGTCGTTCTTTACATTAATTATACTGTGTGTTGTTTGCAGATAAAATGTATATATATGTACGGCATGCGAAGGTGCCCCCTCAGGGCATTGGTTTCTGCTCGTATGTAGGAGAATTACGACTTCTGATTAATCGAGGCCCATGGTGTAGTGGATAGCATATCTGACCGGCAATCGGAAGATCCCGGGTTCGATTCCCGGGTGGTTAGCTCATTTTTCATTTGTTCGTTCTCCCTCCTCATCTTGTGCGGAACGTTCTTCTACACAAGCGTCGTTCTTTACATTAATTATACTGTGTTGTTTGCAGATAAAATGTATATATATATTTTTTTTTTTTGGTGTGTGTGTATATGGCTTTGAAAAGGGCTTGGTTGTGACCGGCCGAAATTAATTAGCCTTCTTAAACAGTTTTATAATTTTTTCCCTGCGGGTTTGGGTGATTTTATTTTATATATATATACACAGGGTGTACATAAAGTCAGGATCTATTTTTGTGAAGCACTTGGAAATTATATGGAATTCAATCATAAAATGATAAAGCGGTAACATTTATTAAATAATTAAGAGTAGGATTCGACGTGACGCCCATCAGTATCCCTGCACAGCTCAAATCGTTCCGCAGCATTTCTAAACACATTCTGGAGCATTTGCGGGGTTATGTTATCTGCAGCAGTTCGTATACGTGTACGTAAGTTTTTAAGACTCGTAATCTTCGTCTGATAGAGTGCGATTTGATAAAGCCCCATGCAAAGAAATCTAAAGGGGTTAAATCTGGTGATCTCGCTGGCCAAGGTCTGTTGCTTCTGCGTCCGATCCAGCGATTTGGAAAACGTCCATTTAGATAATCCTGAACAATTTTGGTATAGTGACAAGGAGCACCATCATGTTGATAGACGACGGTACTAACAATCCTGTCCCCGTCGTCTATCAACATGATGGTGCTCCTTGTCACTATGCCAAAATTGTTCAGGATTATCTAAATGGACGTTTTCCAAATCGCTGGATCGGACGCGGAAGCAACATACCTTGGCCAGCGAGATCACCAGATTTAACCCCTTTAGATTTCTTTGCATGGGGCTTTATCAAATCGCACGTCTATCAGACGAAGATTACGAGTCTTGAAAACTTACGTACACGTATACGAACTGCTGCAGATAACATGACCCCGCAAATGCTCCAGAATGTGTTTAGAAATGCTGCGGAACGATTTGAGCTGTGCAGGGATAATGATGGGCGTCACGTCGAATCCTACTCTTAATTATTTAATAAATGTTACCACTTTATCATTTTATGATTGAATTCCATATAATTTCCAAGTGCTTCACAAAAATAGATCCTGACTTTATGTACACCCTGTATATACACACACATAAACACACACAATATATATATATATATATAAGGTAATCGTTTAGTTAATTTTTTCGAGGAGAGCTAACTTATTAAAAAGGTTGGGGAATCTACGAGGTTGGACAGTATTTTAGATTTAGTAATAACTACGGACGATAGGCTAATCACGGATCTTCAAGTAATAGAACCGTTAAGCAATAGCTCACAATATGGTAGTTTGTCCTCTCAGTAAGTCACTCGAAACCAGCTAACTCGACTAAAATTCCTAACTTCCAGCACGCAGACTTTTGTAAATTTAGAAATGAAGTGTCATACGTCAATTGGAAAAACGTAATAGGGATCTACAATGCAAAAATAATGTGGGAACCGTTGGTAACAGTATTTAGGACTATAAATGAGGAATGTGTACCATACAAGATTAAGCGTGCGAAAGTAAATAACAAGCCTTTGTGGTTTACTTCTAGAGTAGATATTATAAAGAGTAGAGATAGGGCTTATAGGCTACATAGGTACGATAAAGACAATTTGTGATTACGAAACACCTCCATATCTCTAGTCTAAGGCGTGAAGCGAAAAGCGTAATGAAAAAGTCCAAGGGTAATTTTGAAATCTCCATAGCTCGTGACGGCAAAGAAAACCCCACGCGATTCTTGCAATCCGTCAATAATAGGAATCCAGTAAAGAGTGTCTTGGGGCCGTTGAAAAATTCTGACGGAGAGCTAGTTTCTGTAAACAAGCAAGTGGCTACCCTGCTAAACGAATTTTTTACGTCAGTTTTTACTATAGAAGATTTAGCGAATATCTCTACAGTCATAGACATAATACCTTTTGACAATGGTAATACTTAGTTTAGACAATATTGTGGTTAGTGAAAGGGAGGTAATGCGCTATATGCTAAAATGAAAATTCGTAAATCACCGGGGCCGAATTCCATATATCCCATACAACTAAAAGAATTAAAAGAAAGCATTGTTGTGCCGCTAACAAAGATTTTTAATGCGTCTATTTCTGAGGGGTGCGTACCAGATAATTTCAAGTTAGCAAATATAACGCCTATTTTTAAGAAAGGCGATAAAAGTGCGGCGGGAAATTATAGGCCAATCAGTTTAACGTCTGTTGTATTGTAGTAAGCTACTGGAATCAATAATTAGGGATTGTATAGTCGAACACTTGGAATTGCTTAACTTGATTAGAAATATGCACCACTGTTTTAGGCCAAACAAATCTTGCTGAACTAATCTTTTAGAATTTTTTCAAAGCGTGGTTGATGTTTACGATAGTCATCGGGCGGTAGATGTAGTGTATTTAGATTTTCAAAAACCGTTTGACACCGTACCGCACAAAAGACTCGTTGAAAATATTAAGGCTCATGGAATTAAGGGTGTAGTAATAAATTGGAAAAAAGAGTGGTCGCAAGGTAAGAAACAGAGGGTGGTCGTTGATGGAGCAGAGTCACCTTGGGCTAATGTAGCAAGCGGCGTCCCTGAGGGTTCTGTATTGGGCCCCTTGCTTTTTCTTATATATATTAACGATTTAAATGTCGGCCTAATCAGTACAGTTTCAAAGTTTGCGGATGACACGAAGTTAGGTGGTATGGCAATTAATGATGAAGATAGAGGTAAAATCCAGGAAGATCTGAATAAAATCGTTGATTGGTCAGTCACATGGCAAATATATATATAATTTTTATATAAAAATATTTTACGTTCACCAAAAAGGAAAAGTTTAATAAGTTAAATTGACCATAAATTTACATTTTCTCTAACTAGCTAATATATAAATATTATAAACTATTGTAATCTCCTACTCTATATTAGTGATGTAGCGGATGTCATTTTTTTCACATCCGCGGATGCGGATGCGGATGAGGATGTTTGATTTCAACATCCGCGGATGCGGATGCGGATGTCTACATTTTCGTTATTTTTTAGGATATATTCGAGATTTGTTGTGTTTAACGTATATAATAAGTTATTATACACGGTGAACCAAAAGTAGGTGGACAGTAGGTTGAATACGGTTTGTGTTATATTATATTATAACTATGGTGTTCATTATAACTATGGTGTTTGTGTTATATTATATTAAATATTATAACTAAATTTATTTAAATTTTATTTTGTATTATAGTATACAAAAAAATTAAATATGTATTCTCAAAATAAACGTTATCATTTACTGTCCACCTACATTTGGTTCACCCTATATAGAGAGAGCTGTAGCTATAATGTAGTATAATTGATTAATTGTACAATAATTGCTGTACTTTTCTCTGAACATATAAAATAATATCAAGCATCTAACTAATATAGAAATCAATTAGTGAATTCGTCTGCAAATAAATTCGTTATATTTTGTTGAGTTTCAGCCACAATTAGAAACCATAATTGTGTTACCAGGATGCGGGACGTGAACCCAACTCAAATGCACCCCACCGACCTCTTTCCCCAACCTCCACCCTTATAGAAAGAGATCTTTAATTAGCTTGATAACTATTTATATTAAGTTTAAAGTTTTATTAGGCATATTTATAAATGAGTAATTAAAATAAAGTAAACTAAGATGTTCATCGTTTAATGTTCAAACTTAATTATAGGAAGGTTATGCTTAAGGAACATTAATTTTTCTGCCTTTTCTGCTGCCAGTCTGTTTCTCTTTTCATCATATATTAATCCAGCACTGCTAAATAATCTCTCGCTTGGTACGTTTGTTGGAGGACAGGCTAAATGTTTCCTTGCAAGTTTACTCAAGTATGGATAGATATTCTGCGTATTTTTCCACCAACTAATAGGATTGTCACATGCAGCCAGGCGTTTTTCTTGGTGATAGCTCTCGATCATTTTTACTACATCTTTTGACATCGCGTAGGTCTCGTCATTGCTGCTTGACTCAAGAAACTGAGAGACAGATTCTGTGATAGATTTGCTTGTTGAAGGTGTTGGTTCTGTCACTGAAACTTTTATTCTTTTGGTGGGTGGCGAAGCGACAGATTCAAGAGATTGAAGCTCTTCAACTGCTTTGCCAAGTGATGATTTAACTCGTTCTAATGTACTAGGTGAAAATAACTTAGCTTTGTAACGTGGATCTAAGTAGGTTGCAAGAGAGTAACTTCATACAAGAACAGTCTCTCGTCTTGTCGCTTGCATCACTTTTGCGCACAATGAACTAGTTCTATTAATATAGTAGAATTTGATAATTTCCGCTTATTAATGACGTTTTATCTCAACGGTCCACATCCGCACGACATCCGCAGTCCAAAGTGCGGATGCGGATGCGGACGCGGATGCGAGAAAATGTGCTGATGTTCCCCGGATGCGGATGCGGATGTGACCTACATCACTACTCTATATTATTAATAGTAATTCTATATTAAATTGTACTTTATAATTTATATATTAAACTACCTTATTATGTTGACTATTTAAGTACTTTAATAATTTTATAAACAAATTTTATAGCCATTTTTTCATTCAAATTGGCCACCAGGGACGTTAAATTTTAATGAAAATTTTTTCTTGTTACTTACATTGTTGAAGTAAGAAAATACCTTCAACATAAGGAAAACCAATTGCTTTAAATACTGGTATTCAATTTATGAAATTAAACTAAAATTATTTTATTAACTTTTCAGAGTAATAAAAGTTTTTAACATCATTTTAGCTACGGTATATGAGTAATAAAGGTGCTACTGTAGTATGCGGTCTACCTACGATTGGTTAGGTTTAATCATGATATTTTCGTTAAAACTAACGAAAATATCATGACTAAACCTAACCAATCGTCAAGGGCGATTGACAATGGGATGTAAACAAACAATTAGTAAACAAGATAAGAAGCTATAATTAAAAGGTAGACCGCCGAATCGTAGGTAGACCGCATACTACAGTAGCACCGTAATAAATTCTAGTACTACTGTATATATTGTGGAGTGAGCTGAGGAAAAACATTTAAACAAGTTTGAAATGCAAAATATGAAAATTGAGAGTTTTCACATTTCATTAGTAAAATTTATGAAAGAATTGATTTTTTAAAATATAGGCAAATAATCGGCATCGTGTGAATTTTGGAATCAGTACAACACTAATTTTTATAATGTGACAAGTAGCTTACAATCAACTCTTCAATTCTCTTCAAACAAAGAGGAGGCTTTAAGTTGGTAAAGGCCCCAAAATTGAAAATAAGATGGGGAGGAACGACCCACCTCTTTGTGTAATAATACGCTTTTTCTTACCCACAGTCGGAGTGTAATATAAAAGAAACTACTGCGATTCCCTACACGGTACCAGCTACCCAGAGTGAGAAAATCCGTGGCTGCCACCTAACCAGAACTTCCGTCAATCTCGAACCACCCAATGCCATAGACGGAAGGTTAGCATATATATTACACGATAACTGCCCTGTTCATACTGCCAGGAAGAATCATGAGACGGTGGTTTAAGGAACAACGAGTTGTCGAGCTGCTGAACTGGCCCACCAACGGATGTGACCTAAACCCCACTGAAAATGTGTAGGCAAATGTGGTTAACGCTTGGGAGCCTTCGCAGAAGTGGACATCTCGGCACCTGCTGGAACACACCATGGCGGAGTGGGAACTTTTCCGCACGAACCCACAAACAAGTCATTACAATCATGGCATCTATTCTAAATAGCCTACGAGAGGTCATTAATAATAATGGAGGATGGGCCACGTATTGAGTAATTGTGTACAATAATGTTATGGTTGTGATGTAGTAAATATATATTTATTTACTCGAACAATTGTCAGTTCCTTATAATTTGAACATTATGTTTTGTATATTCTTAAGAAAATTCCTAAATTTACTTGATTCATGTCTATTTTTGTAATAAAAAATTGAACCGTTATCATTATCTCTCCATGGATAGACCTTTTTCTGGATAATCATTTGTTGATGATGCATGGACTTTAAACAGAAATGTTATTGCCTAGAGGAAAAGTCAATATTACAACTTATCTTCCACTTTAACTATAACATGGCCACATCAAAATCCTATGATTGAAAGTTTTTAAAGTATCCCACGTTTGTGAAATAACCTAACTACTCTATTCCCTAAATTTATGAATAATGCATGAATAAAATACAGTCGTCCTAGCATTACCACCAAAACTACAGTGAACAATATATTTATTCTGTCGGAGGAAGAGAGGGAGGGAGTGATGGTGGGGGACTGGGGTTCAAGAGGGACTGCGATGCTGTCACATCTCATAGAGGGTGGAGCGGAAATATTGCAGGGGATTTTACAGATGCAATCATAGCATCAAGTGGTATAGTTCTAAAGTGCTCGTTAAAAACACAGATATAATTGAAAGAAATATTCTAGACTCTCCATTCATCCATTTTAAAAATAATTTCAATAACAGTGCGGAAATGTATAAAATTTACAATATCTTGTTAAATATCTTTTGCCTTTAATCAGCGCTTGTTAACCATGTACTAATCTCTTATTTCTCTGTTCCGTTGTACATATGTATATATTTTCGTCATCTCGCCTTCTCCCTTCACTCCCTGACGAGGTATATTGCTGAATACACGAAAGACCTGGTAATCATTTTCTCTTTATCTTGGGGGTTTGGATCATTCATTCATTTCACGTGTTTAATTGTGAAATCCATATATATATATATATATATGTTAACCCCTCCGTCTATGACCTTGGTTGGTTCGAAGTTGACGGGGGTTCTGGTCAGGTGGCAGCAACGGATTTGTCACTCTGGAGTAGCTGGTACCATATAGGGAATCGCAGGAATTTCTTCTATATTACTCTCCGATTTCTTCTTGCAGTGGATCGGAGGATTCTGTAAGGCTGACTAAATTCTCTGAAGGTTCCCCGATTCTTCTTATAACGTATCGGGAATTTTTTTTTTTTTCTATTTAAGACTAAGTTCTCTGAAGAGAGCAAGGCTCGAAGGAGAAGGCAAAGATATTGCTTACTATAGTTAAGTAATTGAATATTAGTGGTTTTTAGCGATTTAGAAGTTTTCATAGCGTGCCGGCTTAATTTAACTTATACCTGTGACGGTTTAAACTAATTTTTAACTCCGCGATGCCGTCGCAGAAAGCGTTGTGTGTTAGGTGTAGGGTAAACCGGTATATTCGGAATTTAAGGATTATAACGGCGGTCCTATGGCGATTACCGATAGATCAGTTTGTTTCTTTTGCGAGTTCATGGAGGAATTAGTTGACCACAAACGCAGTGTAGGTGAGGTAGCGGAAAAACTTGCAACGCTTGATGAGGGCAGGGGTAGGGCTACGGTTGACGGAAGCCGAACCAATACTAACGTTGAAGACGTTAGTAATTTGAAGGGTGAGGTGCGTAACCTAGTTTCTAGTTTAGGTAGCTTGTCGGGAAGGTTGGATAGAGTTGAGGAAGAGGTTAAGGTTAGTCCGAGAGTAGTAGATAGCGAGGGATTTAGAGAGGTTAAGGGTGGAGCTAGGCCGCGTACGTTAGGTGATAGGAGTCCCCCCCCCCCATCGAGGTTTCGAACCCTTTCGCCCATTTGGAAAGTGACGTGAATGAGGGGGAAACTATTTTAATCGGGGACTCTTTAGTGCGCCACATGGACAAAGAGTTCGTTAAACGGCATCCAACCAAGAGGAGGAGGGTCTGTCTCTCAGGGGCCAGGGTTGACAGAGTTAGAGACGAAGTGGATAGGATTGATGTTGCCTCCCGTCACTCAATGTTGGTGACGATGGTAGGAAGCAACGACTCGTATAGGCCCGATACGAGAGTGCTTGACCTTTTGGAGAGACATAGGGGGTTAATTAGGTCCCTGAAGGCGAGGTCAGATAGGTCTTTAGTTCTAGGTATTACGCCTAGGCACGGGTTGGGTCTTAGAATTACGTCAAAAACAATATTTTTCAATAACAAATTAGAAGAGATTTGGGCTGAGGAAAATGTACCCTTCGTAAAGCTGTGGTCCGAATTCAGTGATCCTAGCCTTTTTATAAAAGATGGGGGTGCATTTTAATGAAATAGGTAATGCTAGGCTAGGTAGGTTAATAGACGAAAACGTGCGAAAGCTGTATAGGTCGAAGCCTTCTTTAAACGTTGTGGGTCCGGGAAACGCGGGCCCGACGTGATAAATAGTTTAAAACGCGGGCCCGTGGTAAAAAATAACTTAAACGTCTTTTATTGTAACGCACGTAGTATTAGAAATAAATTAATTGAATTTAAGGCGATAATTTATTCCGGCAACTATGATATAGTTGCTACCACTGAAACTTGGTTAAATACCGTGACTAGGGACTTGTTGGGGGAACTTGATATACCGGGTTTTAAACTCTACTAATGATAGGTTACATAGGTTTGGTGGAGGCGTTTCGCTGTACATTCGTAATTCCCTTAGGGTTATCGAGGTTAAGTTAGATTTTCCGGCAGCAATTAATGCGATATGTGTTGAAGTTAGGACGCGTAGTATTAGTTTTAATTTTGTTGTTGTTTATAGACCTCCCGTTCAACCCCTCGATACAGATACTAGATTTTACTCACTTCTTGGTAATTTTATTGACAATCGAAATAGTATAATTGTCGGAGACTTTAACTGCCCTAATGTTAATTACGAGAATTTTAATGGTAATGAGGAGGGTTTGAGATTGGATGAGTTTATGGACGATAACTTTTTACGACAGATAGTTACCGAACCAAAGCGCGGTGACAATATTTTAGATTTGGTGATGACGAACGGCGAGAATATAGTCGAAGGTTTAGAAGTAGGCGAGAGTTCAGGATGTAGTGATCATCAAATTCTTAGGTTTATGTTAGCGATAAAAAACACACAGGATAGTAACGTAATAGAAGTCCCTGATTTTCGTAGGGCTAATTTTGATAGTTTTGCTGATAGGATGAGAGTAGTGGACTCGGATAACTTATTTATGGGCAATGACACAAATTTGCGTTGGGTGGCGTTTAAAGAAAGTTTTAGGAATATTGAAAGGGAGTTTATTCCTCGTAGGCCCAAGCGCGCTAGAAATCGTGGTAGGCCGAAGTGGTGGACTAGGGAAATAGGAGAGTTTATAAACGAGCGTAATAGAGCGTACAGACTTAGTAAGCGCAATGGCACGGCAGCTAACTTTAATAGATATATCGAGCTTAGACGTCAGGTTAAAAGATCACTTAGGAATGCCAAGCGTAATTTAGAGATACTTATAGCTGCGGATAGTAAACATAATCCAAAAAAGTTTTTTGAATACGTTAATAATCGTAAGCCGGTAAAAGATAACATAGGCCCTCTAGTGGATGTTAATGGCGCTTTGGCTTCTGACGCTCAGGCGATGGCGGGTATTTTCAATAACATTTTGCGACAGTTTTTACCGTAGAAGACGTAAATAATGTCCCCGACGTGGACGATATCGTTCCATTCTGTAGCGAGACTATTTTGGATGAAATAACTGTTTACGAGGCTGAGATTGCGCATTATATCGATAGGCTAAAAGTTAGCAAGGCTCCAGGCCCTGAAGCTTTTTATCCCAGACATTTGAAAGATTTGAAAGAAGTTATCGTAGGCCCCTTAACGAAGATTTTTTATCAGTCACTCGAAACGGGGATTATTCCTGAAGACTTCAAATTAGCTAACGTCACGCCTATTTTTAAAAAAGGCGACCGCGCAGTAGCTAGCAATTATAGGCCCATTAGCTTAACGTCAATTGTCGGTAAACTTTTGGAATCCGTAGTTAGGGATCGTATTATCGATCACTTAGAAAGTAGAGATTTGATTAATAGTAGTCAGCATGGGTTTCTTCGCCATAGGTCTTGTTTGACTAATTTGTTAGAATTTTATAACGAAATACTGCGCGAATACGATAGGCATAGAGCAGCTGACGTTATTTATTTAGATTTTAAAAAGGCGTTCGATACAGTTCCGCATAGGAGACTAATTGCGAAGGTCAAAGCGCACGGTATACGCGGTCAGGTAGCTAACTGGTTAGAAGAATGGCTTCGTGCTAGGAGACAGAGGGTCGTAGTTAATGGTAGTGAATCCGGGTGGTTAGATGTAGGTAGCGATGTCCCACAGGGTTCAGTGTTAGGCCCATTGCTATTCGTAATTTACATTAACGACATAGATGTAGGTTTGACTAGTAACGTGTCAAAATTCGCGGACGATACTAAAATAGGCGGTAAGTTTGTTAACGAGGACGATAGTAATAGGCTCCAAGATGATGTAAATAGGATTATGGAGTGGACAGATAAGTGGCAGATGCAATTTAACGTAGACAAATGTAAAGTTTTGCATATAGGTTCTCGCAACAATAATTACACGTACACGATGGATGATAGGGAGTTAGCGAGCGTTGGCGAGGAAGTAGATTTAGGCGTACGCGTATCTAAGGATTTAAAGGTTAGGAACCAGTGCCTGGAGTCTTGCGCAAAAGCTAATAGGATGTTAGGCTTCATAGCGCGTAATTTCGAATTTAAATCGAAGGATATTATATTGCCCCTTTACAAGTCCCTAGTCAGGCCTCATTTAGAATATGCAGTTCAGTTTTGGTGCCCGTACTTGCGTGAGGATATTGATAGGTTAGAAAGGGTTCAACGTTGTGCCACGAAACTAATTCCGTCATTGCGCAATAAGCCTTATGAAGATAGGATTAAAGAGTTAGACCTGTATTCACTCGAAACTAGAAGATTAATGGGGGAGCTTATTGAAGTTTTCAAAATCGTTAATAACATCGATAACGTAAATTTTGACAAATTGTTCACTTTCGATAATAGTAATACTCGCAATAACGGATTTAAGTTGCGTGGCAGACGTTTCATTACTAATATCGCAAAAAACTTCTTTACGTTTAAAGTAAATGATAAATGGAATAATCTTCCCGCGTCAGTCGTTCATTCTACCAGCGTTAATATGTTTAAGAACCGTCTTGACAGACATTTTAAAGGTATTAACGTTGTTTAATATAAAAAACAAAGTTAGCAACAGGAGCTCTGGTGGTGGTGCTCGAGGATGAGTCTGTTGACGATGAATGCCAGCTTGTGACATGCCAGCGTGTGATGCCGCAATAAAATTATTTAAAAAAAAAAAAATAGACTAACACGAACGTAGATGTAGCTCGTAGCGTAAACTAACCCACTTTTTGTTTAACTTTACCTACTTTTTTTTTTAACCTCTCCTTACTTTGCATGTCTGTAACTCTCTTTACTTGCATGTTTGTAGTTTGCATGGTATGATAGTGAGTTAAGACTGTGTTTGCATGGTTTGTAAGCGTTCTTATTTTACTTCTTTTCATCTTTCACCCCTCTCCTATTTTCTCCGATTATTTTTCTGACTTGTCGGCAGTGGCCGGCGGATGATGATGGTGAGACTTTTTTCCTCTTTTCCTGAATGAATGTTAACCCACGAGTGATAGGTGTTGCTCCTTACTTAACCCCTTATTCTCTTCTCTTCTCTTAACCCCCTACTCTTTCCTTTCTCTCGGGCTAACCTTAGAGTGGATCTTAGGGTCTTTGTTAGCCTTAGCTTCTGTAGATCTGTAGATCCTCTAAGTAAGATAAGTAAAAATCAGAATGAACGTTGGAGAAATTTTATGGGTTTTTACACTGAAAATTTTACTGACATCATTATTATTTAATGCTGATCTGTTTTTTTTGTTTTGTTTTTTATTCTCAATAGGCTGATTTACTTTGCAAAATATTTAAAGACGAAAGAAATATTTTGGCTGTACAAGGTCTAGACTGCTAAACAAGAGGAAGCCATATTTTTATTTTAAACTGCATATTGACAGATCTGATGTTATCATGATCTGCCGAGTTACTTAAAAATGGAAATTGAAATATGCCTTCCCATCACGAACTACAAACAAACATGCACATGAGCAAAAATTAAATGCTTAAGATTCAAAATTAAACGTTAAGCAGGACATGAAGTCATCTTTTACAACGAAGAGAGAATGTATACAGGGAATGAACAAGATTACATTATGAAGCTAAATCTAAAAAAGGATTAAGTATTTTAAAAAGAAATAATTCGCCAATTATAAAAGTGAAAGCAAATAAAAAATTTATCGAAACTCGTGTCAGCGTTACGCGATTTTGGTCTCCATGTAAAAATGAAAATATGAGCATAAATGTATACAAATATAAGTATTATATGAATATAATGAATATAAGGACTATATAAATATAAGGATTATATAAAGATAAGGGTTATATAAAAACAAGGATTATATAAATATAAGGATTCATATAAATATACGAATTATATAAGAATTATACGAATGAATATAAGAATATAGGAATTATTCATTGTTCATTTTTACCAGGCACATGCAGAGGGGGGAGGCTACAGGGGCTTGAGCCCTCCCATTTGCCCCTTCATGCCTCAGAAGTGCCCTTTTTAAAAAAAAAAATAACATCCGTATAAATACTGTGAAGAGACTGATTTTTTGATGGGCGGGGAGGAGATGATGCCCTTTTTGTTAACTTTCAGCTCCCCCATCTGAAGTGTCCTGTGCACGGACCTGATTTATATATATATATATATATATATATATATATATATATATATATATATGTATGTATGTATGTATGTATAAAATCATCAGCGTTAAAAGAATTACATTAATCCCAACTGAATCTGGTGTCAGAAATTTCTTGCTCTACCCGCAGTCTTTTCCAAGAAAAGCAATTAACCAATTTTTCTTTTATTTCTGAAAATTTCATGCAAGGGCTGTTCCAAGAGTTACATCGGCGAAACGGTCATCTTTAAAAGACGCTTTTACCAGCATAAATATACAGGGTTTCCATAAATGTTTACCCTGAAAACAGTATGCTCTAATGTTTTAATGGCGAATCTTACATCCGTTTTCTTTTTACAGGTGATCTCGTACACGCATAGAGTTTCTGTGCTGGTGTGTTTCGTCTACCGCATTCGCCGCTAGGAGTGCTGTAGTAGCTGTTCAGTGGTAGAGTCAACAGACACAATGTGCGTATTTGGGGATCGGAAAACCCACATGCCGTAAGGGAGCATATTCGGGGCAGTCCGAAGATCAATGTCTGGTGTGGACTAATGCATGACCAGATAATTGGTCCTTTCTTCTTCGCTGAGAACACTGTTTCCGCAACTGTGTACCTGGATATGCTCACCAATTACACCATCCCCCAGCTGCAGGACAGGCAGCCAACTGTCATCTTCCAACAAGATGGGGCACCCCCTCATTGGGCGCATGTTGTTCGTGAAACTCTCGACGCAACATTTCCAAATCGATGGATTGGTAGGGACAGGCCAATCCCATGGCCCCCAAGATCACCAGACATTGCCCCGCTGGATTTCTTTCTCTGGGGTCATGTTAAAGATTTGGTTTATGCAAAAGTTGTTCCAGATATCAGAACATTGCGAGAACGCAAAACGAATGCAATTGCAACAGTTAACCCACAAATGTTGGAAAATGTGTGGCGTGAGTGTGAATACCGTTTAGACATTTTACGTGCCACTAGGGGTGCACATGTGGAAGCTTATTAAGTTCATTAACTATGTATCAAAACTTTGTATGTTTATCTACTTATGATTAAAACTGTGTTTGAATACGAGTGTTTATTTAAAAGTTATAGCATGCTTTAATCAGGGTAATAATTTATGGACACCCCATAGTTTAAACATGACTAACGATAATTCCGCCTTACTAGGCATCGTTCAGAATTTTTGATAATGAATATAATACAGATATTAATAACGTTCAATTATTCCCAAATATTGATAATAACGACAAAAGAAAAGTGCTGCATCTTTTATTATAAAAAATACTGATAATTTCAATTTTCCACTTGATTTTATGACCAATTTCTTGCTCTCAAAATCTTTCGTTTTTCAAGTAATCTCCGTCAGTTTGAGCTGCCTGATGCATGAAGTTTTATTATGCACCTCTTAGCACACGACTTTTACGATTAAGTTTTATTTTAGCGCCTGAGTGTAGGAGAAGTTACTCTCGAAAGCTTGCGTTTTTCTAGGGTTTTAATTCTTTTAACGTTGGAAATTTTATTCTTTTATTTTCTTTTACACGGTTATTGTACTTCCAAGAACTATATATATACTGTACATGGGAATGAACTCACAATGGTTCCCTGAGGTTTTTTATGATACACACAGACCGTGCATCGAACAAGGAACTCTTCTAGGAAAATTAAATCCACTACAGTCCGAATAAGTAATAGTAAATGACAAATACTATGGTGTTTTCTTTTTCATGATGCTCGCCCGACGTTGGCAACGGGTCACTCGCAAAGAGGTCCCAAAAATGAAAAAGAAAAAACTATAGTATTTGTCATTTACCATTACTTATTCGGACTATAGTGGATTTAATTTTCCTAGAAGAGTTCCTTGTTCCATGCACGGTCTGCGTGTATCATAAAAAACCTCAGGGAACCATTCTGAGTTCATTCCCATCATGAAACGACATGTTATGTGCATTGAAAAGTGGACGCTCAATTCTGCTAGTTGAGGTTTAAGTTTTGGTTTTTGGCTAAAAATATAATAGTTACCCCTTTTTATTTGATGTATTCAATCTGACATGAAGGCAGCGAGTCTTTTGCTTATATTGAGGTTCTACATGTAGCTGGGCTAGGCTGCTTTAAACCCTAGATCCTGTCCCAAAGGTGGATCGTATCTGCTTTGCAGATAGCTGATGAGGGAAGCTATATTTATGGGACCTCTTTGCGAGTGACCCGTTGCCCACGTCGAGCTAGCATCCTGAAAAAGAAAAACTATAGTATTTGTCATTTACCATTACTTATTTGGACTATAGTGGATTTAATTTTCCTAGAAGAGTGCCTTGTTCCATGCACGGTCTGTGTGTATCATATATATATATATATATACACACACACACACACACTATATATATATATATATCCCCGCAAGGGGGTTCTAAGCTCGTGCTCTTGAGTGCTCTTTGTGCTCGTTTGTACGTGCTTGTTCCTGGAGGTTTCACGTGCGCTCTCCCGGCCCTAGCACCCAAGGATGATGGGGCTCGACCCTGCAGTCCTTGTCATCCTTGGTCTTTTTCCACTTCGACTGTCCCCTCCACCCTTTCTTTTTCCTCTGTCTTTCCTCCCACTTTTTCTTTGTTTTTCCGCTGAGATATGCCCTTTAAATAGAGGCGAATCGGTTCTTCCTGAACTAAAAAAAAAAAAAAAAAATATATATATATGTATGCTCCTCGGTGGTGTAGTGGTTAGAGTCGCTGACTACGAATCCATCGGCCCCCGTGTTCGGACGGGGTGACGGCAGCCTGCGCGCAGCAAAACCCAGCTGTTCATCCTTCCACACAATATACAAAGTGGTTGGTAGGTAAATGGGTACCCTGGGTGGCCTAGTGGTTAAGACACCGGGCTGCTGGTGGGGTGTGGTTCTGATTCCACGTTAAACTGTAGGTCTAAGTTGGAGTGAAAAGCGTGACCTTCGTCGGAATGAACAATTCGGGCGGAAGCTAACCAAAGATTATATGAAATAAAAACGCTGCAATAAACACGCTGTACTATCCCGCAGCGGTGAGACAGGGGTCCATAAAAACGAAGTTTTGGGATTCAATATTTGAGCTTATAAATTAATTAATATAAAATTTTAACGTTTTAACATAACGTAAATTTTGAGAGAAATTAGACAAAAATTGTTTATTTTGACTCGTGACGTCAAAAGTTCCATTACCATCCGTGCACTTCGCCCAGCGATACGAGGGTTGCATATCTCTTTGAGGCAGGGCTACTTCTAAGACAATTTTAGTGGGTGAGTTAAAATAGTTTTTTTAATTTGTATTTGATCACAAATAACTCAAATCAAATGAAATGTATATTGTTGATGCATATATACTCATATATACTCGTATGAGTATATATTGTTGATGCATATATACTCATATGCTCATATATACTCATATACTGTATATGCTCTTATTTTATTTTAGTAGGTGGGTAAAATCTTTCTGTACTGGGCAACTGCCCACCCTGGTAAGTAGCCCTGGTTTAAGGGACATCATGTGACTGCACTGTTGACGTATCAGTCTGTACCATTGTGCGTCTGCCCGGCGCCATCTTCCATTTTATGAATATTTTGTGGCCAGTCGCGCTCCTTCCTTTTGACTGCGTCACGTTCTCTGCGAGGGCCCCATTAATTCGACCAATATCGCATCTCTAAATTAGGTGACGTCAAATCTTATTAAAGCACAGGAACATGTGACACGCTCATAATGCGCGGAATCATTGTTAACTGATTCCATTATAACAATTTCTGTATTAATATTAATCTAAAAATAGGCCCATTTAGGTAAAATTAGTTAATAATAATTATAGTTAATAATAAATTGTAAAATAGAGAACTTAAAAATTTTCTGTTACAATTTGCTCGTGATGAAATGAAATAAAGAAAACCTGAATGAACATCTCATGACAACCTGGGAAAGATGCTGTCCAGGCGATCACAAAAAGGACGCGACGCAGGAAGAGTAAGTCATTCAGAAGAATTGGGAATAATGGAGAGACAGATTCAAATTGAGGCATTCGAATTCAGTCAGTGGGGTCAACAGCGAGCGAGTCAGAAAATGAGATTTCGCATCGTTGCCCGTGGGACAAGAGGGGCCAGATCAACATGATTTCATGTTGATTTAGTTTACCTTCATGTTTTCTTGGAAGTTCAGACCCTGTCTTTTAAATATTATATCACATAATTTAATATAATTATTATGTGAACATAAGAGTAAATTGTAAACTTTATCGTTTTTCATCCATGAATTGTTTATTTATTTATAGTCTTTGTGTATGGGCCTAGACCCAGTGCCGGATTTAGGCACAAGCTAAGTAAGCTACAGCTTAGGGCCTCACACAATGAGAGGCCTTTTTGAGTTCGTTTTTTTATCAAACCTAACTTATGCTCGGTGGCCAACTGGCTGGGGCTAACCAGGGGCTTCCTCCAAGATAAATAGTATTTTAAATGTAGTGACACCGAATATGGAGGCCCCTTTAGTATGAGTGGTCAGTACAAAATAGACCAGTACGCATACGTCGAAACTGCTGAAGTCCTGTTATGTTGTGAATTTATTGAAACTCGGAGGCTCTATCAGGACCTTCTGACACGTAATTAAATTTTGTTGAGACGGAGGTTAGACTAGTAAGAAATTTTTTTTTTAAAGTCTGCACTGCTTAGGCTCTAGATTTTTGAAAAATGTCTTAGCTCTGGATAACTGAAATCAATACTTTATTAATGTTTCATTATTGTCGGAAAACATTCCCAAGAGATAACCTCAACATGCTTGAGACAACTTCACGTTTGGAAGAGATCCTTTAACTATACATATATTGGGGCCGTGGCTACTGATACTAACCGAAGATCTGGCAAATCAAACAGTACCTATTTACTATCTAGTTGGTCGGTTACATGAGATCTTTTGCCATTCTTATTTGCCAGCCACACAGCTCGTATCATTCCTTATTTGTCTGTTATTCTTTAATTATTTAAGTGTGCCTAAGATTAGCCATATTACGGTTCACTACGAAGGCCCTCCGCTTCTGATATTATTAGAGCAACTGTCTTAACTTTATATTGTGTTTATTTACTTTATATTTCTTAATTTATACTTATTTATTTCTTATATTTTATTCTTTATCTTATATTATTGCAAACCCCTATATATAGGCGGGAGTAGGATTAATCATATTGCCTTCCTAATTTAATGTTAAGCGAAAGCTAAATTTGTACCCCTAACATAAGTGGCGAAGTTACATTGTTTCATTTTCCATTTCAATTTATTATTTTATTTTATATAAGGTTTATTTATATTATATTCCCTATTACCATTTTTAATTTCAATTTTTATTAATTTCAAAGAAGTTATTTATTTCTCTTATTATTTTGGAGAGGCTTATCAAAATGAAGAGAACTTTTGAAAGTGGATTTCAAAAACGAAAAAGGAAGCAGCAGCTTGAAAGGCAGAAAGTTGACAGTTATTTCACTTTTATAAAGGAAGGATCTCTGACTCGGGAGAGTCGGACAGATCCACAACAACCACAAGCATCCACCTCTTTTAGTAGAATTGATAATACAGACGTGAGTGACTACTTCATTTGATCGTGTTACAGAGACTGAAGTCCATGCTGAAAACAATAAATACACAAAATTCAATGATTTTGGCCTCTGGTTAGAGAAAGGCCCTTCAGAGTGTCAACAGTGAGATGGTTTATTTGAGAAATCGAGGTGATCATTCAAAAATCCAGTCAGATATTGTTCAAGGGGTCTTTTTATTCAACGAAAGCTAATGAGGAAAATACAATCGGGAATGGTTAGTATGCTCTCCAAAAATCGGTTGTGTTTACTGTTTTGTTTGCAAGTTCTTTTTCACATCATCAACAGCACTCGCTAGGGATGGGTTTAATTAATGACTGGCAAAACCCCATTGCAATTCAAAATCATGAGAATTCTGGGAAGCATAGAACAGCTTTCCTTACATGTTTGATTAGCTGGTTAACCTTGGATTCACACCTAGCTGAACAGATGAAACAGGAACAGGAGTACTGAAGACATGTACTTGAACGTATTATTGAAGTTGTGTGCACATTAGGAGAACGTGGATTAGCATTTAGGGGAAGCAATGAAAAACATGGGTCGCCCCATAACGGGAACGTTCTTGGTTTGAGAGAACTCATTGCTAAGTTTGATTCATTTCTTTCTAACCATATTAAGTATTATGGAAGTAGAGGATCTGGAAAGCCTTTGTATTTGTTTAGCTTATGGCTAAAAAAGTAAGAGAATCTACTTTGGAAGACTTGAGAAGAGCAGAATACTTTAGTTTGTCTGTTTACTCTACACCAGCTCTATCACATGTTGATCAACTAACTGTTATTGTTAGATATGTCACTCGATGATGGTGTTCCCATTCAACGCTTTCTAGCTTTCCTTGAATTAGAAAAGCAAAGTGGTGAAGTATAGCCAACATGGTGCTGGATTATCTAGTCAATGATTTCAAAGTTGACTTTGGTAAGTGCAGAGGACAGTCATATGATAATGCATCGAACATGTCAGAGAGGTAGTATAATGGCATGCAGCAGAAACTTCAAGACAAAAATAAGTATGCCATATAGATCCTTGCGCTGGACATTCGCTTAAACTCGTTGGTCGTGCTGCAATTGATTGCTGCCTAAGTGCAGTAAATTGTTTTGGTGTTGTGCAACAGTTACACACATTCTTTTAAGCCTCTACAATACGTGGGTCCTGATTCCACGGCACCAAAACGCCTCTCTGACACAAGATGAGAAGTACGTGCAAAGGCCATTTCAGCCATAGCTGAGGGGTATGACCCAATTATTGATGCCCTCACTCATGTCCATACTGATGACAGTGAAAAGGGTGATACAAGGAGAGAGGCTGGCATTCTGTTGCAGAAAATGGAGGAATTAGAGTTTGTGTTCATGTTCATTCTCTGGAACCGTTTATTAGATCAGTTCCACAAAACTAGCAAGGCCCTAAAGGATGCACAAATAACCCTTAGTAAATGTGCAAAGCTTTACACATCATTTACTTCTTGAAAGACATCCGTGAAAGTTTTAGTGAAATTGAATTAAAAGCAAAAGAGTTCCTGCCTTCGGTAGACTACAGGTGTGCGAATAAAAGGAAAAGATTGAGAAGAAAAGAAATCAACGATGGTGATGCACCTAATGCCGATGAAACACTTTTTCCAAGAGACAAGTTTCGAATTAAATCTTTTATTTCTATGAGATGCTCTTGAAACAAATTTAAATAAAAGAGCAAACATATACGAAAATGTTGCAAACAACTTTTCATTTTTGGTTGATGTACATGCTGAATGAAGGTGAAAAACTTCTGGTTAAAGACTATCCTGAAGATGTTCATGTCACTCTTGTTGGAGAATTAAAACACTTTCATGCTTACATCAAACAAAATTACTCCGATAAAAGACGTTTATGCCACCAGGATGACTGAGGATGTGTATCAAATCACCATCCAAGATAATATTCAGTTGGCTTTCCATAATGTAGAAGGAATCATAGGCTATTCTAAGGAAATTTTAAAAATACACACCTGTGACAAAGTACAAAAAAAAACGAGTCAGACTTTCTAAATTAGTAGTATATTCAAAATTAGAACATATTTTTTTTAGTACTTGTAACAGTTTTTTCAATATCTGACGCTTCTAAAAACATTGACCCATACCATCGTTGAGTCCTGTGTTTTGTTGGTTCTACATCTCTTCTTACTTTGTCGTTCAACCATGGCAAGACCGCACTTCTTGGATCAAAGTGTGACACAAATGGAATGTTATGCCTAACATAAAGATAGTTCATGAGCATATCTGAAGACAGCTGTGAACGATCGGCTGTTTTGAGAACATTATAAGACTTAATGAGCCTTTGCTGCAACAATCCGACCAGGTGCAAAGGTGAACACATCAAATTCCTGATTTTCTAACTGCAGAAGTCTTTTCATCAGGTTTGAAGTTCCAATACTTGAAACACCGGGTAATGCACAGGCATCTCTGTACTGTAGTGCAAATGTTGCTAAGTCAAGATCCGGAATAATGAAAGCATGGCATTCATTCAATTGTAAGTCAGTCACTTAGGAATCTAAACTTCTGAAGGGGCTCAACAACTTTAAATGATCAGAATCAAAAGCATATCTTTCTTTTAGGAAGTTTATCAAGGATTCAATAATTTTGTATTGTACATTTTAACGGCATTCCCACCAACGTACAATACGCAAAAAGCAAAATATCACACAGCAAAAACCCGTAAAGCCGCGCGTTTATGAAAAGAGAATAAATAAATTATAATGAAGTATTAAAATATTTTAGGTACTTTCCTGTTATCCCGGACCCCAAACTTTTTGCCAGATTCGTACGCCACTTGTCAGATTGCCAAATTTCATTGCCAAATTATTTTTTTAATGTTAAGTAACTAACCTAACCAAACCTAACCTAACCTAACCAGGGGTTGGGTTAGGTTAGTTACTTAACATTTAAAAAAAAATTCCCAATGAAATTTGGCAAGTGGCGTCCAAATCTGGCAAAAAGTCTGGGGTCCGGAATAGCAGGAAAGTACCATATTGATATTTATACCAAATTTTATAAATATTTAGAAAAAATAAATGTACTTTGATATTCTATATGTTATTTTATTAGTTACTTATTTATATCATAATATTAGTGTACTCCAACTCAGTACCTGGCGTCCTGGCGTCGGAATATAGTAGATTTTGCAAGCATTATCGTAGAAGCCGTACATGCACTGAGAATCGCTATAGTCGGTATTGAATTACCCTCATCACCGTCGGTTTCATACGATATACCAATGATATTTTACTATAATTTCTAAAAACCGATTATAACCCTACGGCCTACGATAATTATTGACTGGGTAGAAATTATTCAGTTAGCTTTTGAAAAAATAGGCCTTATGGCCCTGACACGCGGAGAATAAGACTAAAATATATTTTATCATTCTAAAATAGAAAATAGGTTGATTGAGTTGTCACTACGTAAGTATCGTTTTTGAAATGGAGCGAATCTGATGAGTTGAGCACACAGTTGATAAAGTTTTCGTATTATATATTTTAATGCATCATTTTAAACGTTACAGAAATGTCACACATGTCGATATATCTTAAATTTAATAATGCACAAATTTAATAATACACAAAATAATTTTTAAAAATACAAAAAAAATTTAATAATGCACATTTTGTGTATTAATACACGCTAAAATAGCCTATGGAAGCAATACTGCGGCTCTTTTTGTTTCTAATGGTAACAAATTGCTCAGGTGAAAGGTCATTTTCGCAACTGAAAAGAATAAAAAATGAACTACGGATGACAGTGCTACAAGAAAAGCTGTCTGCACTAAGCATTTTGTGCACAGAGAGTGACAAACTTCGTAGTTTATCCTTTGACGATATTATCAATGATTTTGCCATCTAAAAATCACGAAATAAAACGTTTTAAATGCAAATGGGATCCGTTTCCATTTAATAACTGCTGATCTGTACAATTGCTCTACTGTTGCTGTAGAATAAAAGTTTTAGTTTGAACTCGAACTAAGGTATCTTTATTTGAGGGTATCTTGATTATAATGCAAATTGGCTTATTGCAAAATATTTTTTTTAGTTAAATCATTAGTTTTCAATATTTTGTTGCAAACTTTTCCTGCCTCTGTATAACATATGGATGAATTAAAATATTTTTAACTGATAACGCCATGGGGCCTCGTAATCTAAGCATAGCTTAGGCCGCAGTGATGGCGAACCACTGACCCACGAGGCAATTTTTACTGACCCACGAGCTCTTATTTAAATAAAATATGACTTTAATTTTTAATATTTTCTGCCTTACAGATTTAAAATTATTTTATTCTTCCACCGAAAAAAACAGCTGATACACATTGAAACGTTTTTAAACGTATAGTATAAGTTTAAAAACGTGTGTGTATGTATGACAACTTACAATTCATCCAATTCCCCCATACTACTCAATTTGAAGATCCACAGTTATCAGTTTTTTATTGGCTTGACATTGGTAATTGAGAAATGGAACTAGTTGACTTCCAAGAAAGTGCAATATGAAAGACTAAATTTATTGATCTTAATCTGAAGTTACAAGAAAAGGAATTGAAGTCGTCAATTTTGAGTGTAACCAAAAAACAACAATCAATAGAATGGGTAGGGAATCTTATTCTTGCAGAATGGAACTCTTTACCAAATTCTTTTGCCTCAAGGAAAAAGCTAGCATTAGCTCTGCTAACAATGTTTGGTTCATCTTATTCATGTGAACAGTTGTTTTCCTCCATGAATTTCGTCAAATCCACCACTAGGAATCGCCTTGGCACAGATATGAGTGTTGCATGTGTAAGACTAAAGACAACTAAATATAAACCTCGATCAAAACATTAGCAACTAAAATCAAAAGTAACAAAAATGACCCGCCACACCAACAGAAAAGGTTCGCCACCCACTGGCTTAGGGCCTCAGCATTTCTAAATCCGGCACTGACCGCCTAGTCTTTTTGGTACTCAGTGAGATCCTATTATAATGAAAATAATTTATTTTGAAGTGAGTGACACTTAGCTGACAAAACATGGCCACGAAGCAGTCTTAGATTAGTCTGAACTACAATACGGTTAAAAAATGCATGTAAAATTGAAGTATTTGTGTTCTCTTCACCGGATTATTAATGTGTTCCAAGTTAATATGTTTGTAATTAGTTATTCAAATTCCCGTTGGCCTAAAATAAATTTATAAAAACTTCTCGGCCACACAACTACCATCTCTACCATCTTCGTTAACGTTGAAGGGGAGAGGAGAAGCCCGGCCAATGTCCCAAAGTTTCGTCATCATCATAGGAATGGCATACTCTGGTTAGTACCCTCCCTCCTCTTTTGTTGGAACTCAACAGAAGATGGAAAAATACTCTCAGAATACTAGTTTCAAGACTCTTGAATGTGATACCCAAAGAACTGAGGAACATCCAGCATTCCAGCACTCCACCCTAAGTGCATTCAACAATCAACTTATTTTTATGAAGAAAGAAGTCAAGCGCAAGCGCCCGCAAAAAATACTCCCCTTTATAAGAAGGAGCGAGCTAAAATCAAGGTCTCCAAGGCTCACAATGCCATTTCTTTTAAAAAAAAATTCTGAAAAGATTGTGTAGCGTGTAAATGTGTAGTGTGTAAATGAGACGAAAAAAGGATCAGCTGAAGAGGACAGTGACAGGAGAAACGGGAGTTTCAGCACTCCGTCTCGTGCCTAACGTCCTCCCCGGAGTACTTCCCTGTCGACTGGTGTCTAGAATCTCCTCCACTTGAACTGTACAAGTTCTTGTGCAAAGTGCATGACCAGCCATGGCTAGTTGGTCATTAGGGAAGAATGAAAATAGAAAGCAACGCTCTTTCATCAAATATCCAAAATAAGGAGGACTGACTGCTGAAGAGGGGTCGGACGCAAGTGGATCATGAGAAATTTGAAAACATGTCACAACCATGCGATCTACCATTCCCATGTTCAGAATGTATCCATCTTTGTGCCATTAGAAGTTTAAGAAGAGAATGTCTCTTAATTTCATTCCTTCGAAGTACATCTAAGAAATATCAAAGGTTGAGTTTGTTTGAGGTTTCCATCAGAATGTTTCCTATGTCCCCATTTGACATGGAATCATATTTGTAATTCTCTTACATCCAACCCTCCATTTAAAAATTCCATCATATCATGCATGCACGTTGGCTGCATTAGGATTAAATCCCTTGTTTTTGTTTCAAAAAATATATCTATTACTATTATGTATGCAGTATTGTAAATAGTATAATATCTACAGTATATCATAGAGGTATACTCTTAACTAGTGAGTTCTGATTTCACTCGTTTCTATACTATGTATGTCTATGTATTTGCTTTACTCTGATTACTGTGTATCTCTAGTCTGTATTCCTTTCATACACCCCTGTAATGACATATATTTAACTAGATTAAAGTATTAAAATTATAACGTTTGTCCTTATTTTATCAGCAGTTTGTTACCTATGTCAGAATAAACACTAAATTGAGTACTAAATATTTTCATATTTCGTACTCAGTGAAAGATAACTTCCCCATAAATTATACTATACAGTATAAGTCATTATTTATATGCTGTATCTTGTCTACTGTAATGTTAGGCAATATAAATGTTGTCGGCCGTGTTCATTCACGCATTAGTCTTCCCTCTTGAATTGATTAATGTTAGATTAATATCTTTCTCTTTACGGTATTAATTGTTACTTTTAGCAATAACATAAATCACTCTAAATTCTTCTTAATTATTCTTGATTCGCTTATTCATTCATCTGCTTATCAACTTATCAGTCCATATTTGCTTGTGTTCACCCAGTATAGGTATATATCGCACTCCGCGTTGTATGTATACTTTATGCTTGCATACATGTTTGTTCATGAAAATGTACGAAATAGCCGAACATGTGATTACGTTCATATGTATGAGTACAACTATTGCATTGTTTGGCCAGTCCTTATTAACATACTGAACTGTTACCTCTCGCAAGATTCTCATTGGTGAAGACAAGTGTCTAAATGCTGCTTACTCTCTCTTATTACACTGCCCAACAAAAAAAAATGTTTTGTTGCTGATTTAATTCTAAGACCTGTTTCTGGATAATATTGATGTGCTGATTTCAAAAATCACCTTAGAGTTTGTCCATTACATCAGGTTTTCGTGCAATGCAATATGCCTATTTTGGGTGATCCATGAAGGGCGCTTATCAAAATTGATGATTTTTGAGACCTGTTAACAGCTGTTTTGCTGTTAAAATTTTATCTGTGAAATACGCAAATCTATGCATTAAATCTAAAGGTCATGTACAACATATTAAAATCTTGGGTATCTGTGATTTCCCCAGGTGTGAGCGTGACGTCATGATCTGAGAGAGATTTCCCATTGGCGGAGTGAGAGCAGCCGGTTCCGCTAGTGACGTTACTTGTAAACTTTCAGCAGTTGGGTTGCAACATGAGCATTAATGTTCACTATCTCAACAGTCATCTGGATAAATTTCCAGAAAATCTTGGTGATGTTAGTGAAGAGCAAGGTGAAAGGTTCCACCAAGATATCAAAGTGATGGAAGAACGATACCAAGGAAGATGGGATACCCATATGATGGCTGACTACTGCTGGAGCCTGCAAAGAGATTGTCTTGACATCTCTCATTCTAAGAAGTCCTATAAGAGAAAATTTATCAGCACTGAAAAGTAAGAAAACAAGAAAAAAGACAATGTTAAGAAAACTGGTCCCGTGCTTGCTTTAATAGGATTCATTTTTTGCTTATTTAAACACTTTTAATCACTTTATGTGTCAATATTACCATTGTATATTAAAGTTCACTCCCTGCACAATTGTTTACTTTTCCATGCTGATTCTGAGTATGTAAAAACTTATTTTTTGAAAAGAAAAAAATTGGGCATAACCCTGCCAAAATGCGATATCTCCAAAATATCCGTATTTGATTGCTCGAAAACCTGACGTGATAGGCAAAAACTAAGGTGATTTTTTAAATCAGCACACCAAAGTTACCTAAAAACAGGTGTTAGAATTAAATCAGCAAAATTGGTGTTGGGCAGTGTTATCTGTCACAGTCTGTTTGTTGTATGTTACATTTATGTGATTTATGTTTTCAATGCTAATTCTGTTTACTTCTATTTCCGCGCCCTTGACTGGGCATGGGCAGTTATTTGATGTTAAGGTGCGGCCATGTAAATCTTAGAATGGTTGTTACTGTAATTAACTCTGAATAAAACACATTGTTGTTAATTCCCTTTAAATTATAGAATCGAATAACAGATAATTTCCCAACATTGTGTAAATTGTGTAGACTACTTAAGTATCAAATATGTCGTTGGCAACTTGATAAATATGCAATTAACTAATTCACCGTAACTCATTGAAACTGTAATTAACTGTAATAACTTAATTAAAATTAATTCGAAACTACAGTGTACCAAAATTACACTATACTTAACGCATTTAGAGTGAGTAGTATGTTTTCAAAAATGTCGAGTGCAATTGCAATGAAGCATTGCAAAGTGGGGGTGAGTGTGTGTGTGTGTGTGTGTGTGTGTGTGTGTGTGTGCAACTCTGATGCAACATCGTTTGATCAGTGGCGTTGGGACTGAAGAGGAATTGGATGGTTGCCCTGTCTATTGTACCATCTAACTGAAGAAGAATATTCTTTTCAAAATGTTTATTATTTATAGTAACCTTACCAATAAAGGTGGCACTTATTATATACATATTGTAAAGGTTAATAAAACATCTACATACTCTGCTTATTTATAGTAATCTTACAAGTAAAGACGGAGTTCTTCAGGAAGACATAAATTTTTATTTCTTAACATTAATGCGGTTTAGGCTCCTCGCGAGCCCTTCTCAATTGGTAATGAACGTATAAACAGAGAGCAGAGTTTATATACACCTGTAAGCTAATTATCAGAGATTAGCTGACTGAACCTTCCCATCCTCTTCTCAGAGAATAGGTAAGTGACCTCTCTGACCCACCTTTGACCTAATGGATGTACTTGTGTCGCCTTGGAACTTTTGGAGGGTAATGTTACAAAATTCTCAATTTTATTACATATAATTTTGTGAAGAGAGAATTGACCATCGGATAGATTAAAATTTTGTATAGAGCCTCTATGACTACACTTAACATAATTATTAGATTTGAAAACAAAGTTGAAATTATTGAAATCTGTTACAAGGTTATAGTCACTAACATGACAGAATACCAAATTTTTTTCATTCCTCACCCTCACATCGCTCTTGCGTTCATAAATTCTCTTACTGATGTCTCTTCTCGTTTCTCCTACAATATGTATAAATTAGCAGGACATTCTTTACATGGTAATATATATACACCCATGTCGTTTTCGTTCTTAGCTTTGTTCCTTATTAACATATCATTTATGCAGTCATTTATGCAGTCATTTATGCAGTCTTAGGAACATTGAAGTTACAACTGATTTTTTTATTTGGTCATCATGAAATGAAAAGTAGTGAATGTAAGAGTGTGAATTAGTCTCCTTTCTATAAACAAACAATTTTATGTTGTCATTTTCCTTATTGATAAGAACATCCAAACAACTTAATTGAGTGATGTAATTGATGTAAGTGATGTAATTGAGTGTAACATTACCCTCCAAAAATCCCCAAACAACACAAGTACATCCGTCAGGTCAAAGCTGGGTCAGAGGAGTCACTTAACTATCTTCTGAGTAGAGGATGGGAAGGTTCAGTCAGCTAATCTCTAATAATTAACTTCTAGGTGTATATAAATTCTGTTCTCTGTTTATACAGCCATTACCAATTGAGAAGGGCTCGCGAGGAGCCAAAACTGTATTGGTGTTAAGAAATAAAAATTTACGTCTTCCTGAAGAGTGGTTTCCTTCTCCATATATATATATATATGTATAAGACGTTTGTGAATCACCCTATATATATACATATACACAGATACTGCATATATGTTACAGTCAAAGTGTGTAACCAGCCATTTCGCATGATGGCAGAAACTTTTAGTCATTTCGCGAAATGGCTGTTTCACTTGGTCGTTTCGCGAAATGACTAAAATCTTCATCCATTACGCGAAATGGCTGAAATTCCACCTTGGTCATTTCGTACAAGATCATTTGCCTGGTTAGGTCAACTGTATGCCCGGTTAGGTGAACTGTATGCTCTTGACAATTGGTTAGGTTAAGTTGTGTTATTTTCGCTAGTTTTAACGAAAATAACACGACTTAACCTAACCAATTGTTAAGGGCATACAGTTGACATAACCGGGCCTTCAATGGCGGATATCCGAATAACATTGAAGGCCCGGTTAGTAATTGAAAACCTCTATATTGAAAATTGAAATTCAAATGTGTTCAAATGTTCACATGTGTTCAAATGTGTATTTGAAGTGTTTCTCATTTATTTGAACAGACCTGTGGATGTATGTATGTTTTAGCAGATTTAGTTAGTTAAATAAAGGTTTCCAATTTTATTGTGATGTTTGTTATTTCTATAAATTCATGACAAAAGTAATTTTAGCCATTTCACGAAATGACCAAGGTGGAATTTCAGCCATTTCGCGTAATGGCTGAAGATTTTAGTCATTTCGCGAAATGACCCAGTGAAACAGCCATTTCGCGAAATGACTAAACGTTTCAGCCATTACGCGAAATGGCTGGTTACACACTTTGACTGTAATATATATATATATATATATATATATATATATATATATATATATACACTAGGTGAGGTACCCGGCGATGCCCGGTTAGGTCAACTGAATGCCACCCAAAACCCCCTCACCCCCCTTTATGCAACTTTGGCGCAAACCCCCTCCCCCATTACCCCCACCCTCCCCCATTACCCCCACCCCTCCCCCATTACCCCCACCCCCACCCTTCCCCATTACTGCCCGGGATAAATTTCACAAACAGACAAACAGACAGGCTAAACTACAGAAAAGAACGCAGCCGTGAAAATTTTGAGCTTCACATTGTGTCAAGATTTCTGAATCTGATCAGACACCCCCTAAAACCCCCCTGATCAAATAATTTAACTCCCAATTACTGTCGGTTCAATTAGTTGGTCAATAAAACTATAGAAAAGAACACAGTCATCAAAATCTTGAGCTTCACATTTCCGCCCGTAATACAAACAGACGAACAGACAAACAGACAGGCTGACCGACTCTGTGTTGACATTCTTCATCCCATAAGAGGTTCCCGTGCCAAATTTGGTAGCTCTAGGTCAAACGGTTTGAGCACAGGCGGAAATATATAATAGATATATATATGAAGGGCGTCAAGCTTGACCGTTAAATGAGGAATCATCGCACGGAACAGTTGAAAGGTTGAAAGTATATACGAGGGCCACTCAATATATTTTGCCCTACCTTTTTTTTTCCTTTCCAAGTTTCCTTGTAAGTTCTAGAAATTTTGTACACAAGTAGTTACATACCTTTTTCACAAGATTTATTTTTCCACATAGTCTCCATCCTTTTCTACGGCTTTCATCCACCTCGAAACAAGGGCCTTTATTCCTTGCTGGTAAAAGTCCGCTGGGTTCCGCTGGAGCCACCTCTTAACCTCCTCAACAATCTCATCGTCACTCTGAAACTTTCCTCTACGAATAGCATCCTTCATTGGCCCAAACAAATGGAAGTATGAAGGTGCCAGATCCGGGCTGTATGGAGGGTGGGGTAACACACTGAAGCGCATTTTTGTGATGGCCTCTCTTGTTTGCAAACTGTTGTGTGGTCTTGCGTTATCGTGCAAAAGAAGGACGTCTTCCAGTTTTCTCTCCGGTCGAACTCGCTTTATAAGTCTCTGGAGTCTCTGTACGGTAGCAATATATGCCTCTGAGTTGATTGTTTGTCCTTTCTTCATAATGTCCACCAGTATCATCCCTTTCATGTCCCAGAAGATCGGGGCCATAACCTCTCCTGCAGAGGGAGCCATTTTGAACTTTTTCTTACGTGAGGAGTCTGCACGATGGCACTCCATGGATTGGCGTTTTGTTTCAGGTTCAAAGTGGTGTACCCAAGTCTCATGCCCAGTCACAATTCGTGAAAGGAAGTCATCCCCTTCTGTCTCGTATCGAACGAACGACTCAGAAGCAATTTCTTTTCTTTGGGATTTGTGATCTTCAGTCAATTCGCGAGGAACAAACCGTGAACACACTTTTCAGTATCCCAGTTGCTGAATTATCGTATTCACACTTCTTTCACTAATTCCTAGCTCCAGTGATAGCTCCTTGTAAGTGATACGCCGATTTGATCGAATGATACTGTTAGCATGTTGCACAGTGTGAGATGTCACAGCCGATGCTGGACGACCGCTGCGTGGCTCATCATCGAGGCTGGCTCTCCCTCTCCCCGATGATCTCACACGTTTAGACCAGCGTCCAAGAATGCTTCGATCAACAACTGCATCTCCGTAAACGTTTTGTAGACGTTTGTGAATATCCAACTGTTTCCTTCTCTGCGATTAAGAACTCGATAACAGCTCTCTGTTTACGACGCACATCACTGTCAGACGCCATTTTCAAAACTGCGTTAACCATCGGTTTTATACAACGGCGTTTAAAAGCGGTTTTATACAAGGAGGGGAGGTTCAAACTGGAAAAATCCGGTTATGTGAAGCGCAGAAAGTTCAATCTTACGACCCAAAAGACATTTCAGCCCCATGCCCTATTATTTAGCTAAGAAAAAAGGGTTGGGCAAAATATATTGAGTGCCCCCTAGTATATACACATCAGACATAAAATCGGAAATATAAATAATACAAAAATTTCCCCATTCTGACTACTTAAATAGACTGGTAAATTTACATGTAATCGTGGCTACATTTACATCTTCATTACTCTATACGACGCAGTAAATACGACAACATTAATTCACCACTTATTCATACGGGGGGGTCTATATTCAATATACAGCCCCTTAAGGGCATTTAAGACTATTTTCGAACCCACTTTACGCTTGGAGATAAAACTCTCACGATCTTTAAACATGGATAGAATACAATCAAAAGTACACTCGAAGATGGTATCATTTACTACAACAACATCATTAAATTATAGTTTAAGACAGCCCTCTCCAGGTGTTTGCGTAAAATCTTCACAGCTCATATCGATAGTTGAGGAAATCTTCAATCGTTCCGGCAGCTATATCTTACAGTATATAGAGAAATAATTCTTCCTGGTGAACGGTAAAAGCGAGGTTGGGTCTGTATCGTTCCAGACCGTTGTTTCAAATTTTGTGATACTTCTCGGGGTCTGTATCTTCTGAATATGTTTTCAGCTCCAGACCATTTTCACCTTGGTGAAATCGCCAACCGGGACAGTGTATGCGTATTCGAGAACACAATCGAAATGACGCATATCAGCAGCACGTGTGTAATAATTCGTCAAATAAGGGTTTTAGTTTCCGGAAAGCACCAATCTCGGAGCAATCAAAGAATAAGCACCCCAAAGTCTCCGATCCAAGAAACAGCACCCCTGTTCGACCTCAATCCAAATTAAAGGATTTTAGCATCAACATTCCTCGAAAACTCTTTCCAGGTCATTGATTGATCGCACTTAGCACACAGCATCACTTTTTTAATGAGATTTTTTCCCTTACACCAATTTATTACTGGCAGTGGATCTTCATCCAATAATGGTAACACTTCAGTTTGAAGTGCTACCATTATTATGGGGTGCTTATTCTTGGATTGCTCATATATATATCGGGTGGTCCGAAAAAAATGACGCATTTTTTAAAAATTAATATCTCAGTAACCCCCTTCCTTATCATGACAATTTTTATATGTAAGATACTTTCAAACTTCTTTTTTTGAATGCAAGAAACGGAATTCTGATATCTTTTATAGTTTTCTCGCAATTAACAAAAGTAACAACATGGGTCAAAAAAACGAATATCATGAGAAAGGAAAAATTTAATCAGAAATTTAACTAATTAATTTACAGTAAATGATCGATTGGACCACCACTCTGTTGACACACTAATCTAAGTCTTTTCTTCCACACAAAAATAATACTTCTTACTTCATTAATGCCAATTTCTTGCCAAGATTCAAGTACAGTCGAACTTCGATATAAGCAAGTTTTTGGGACGAAGAAAAAATTTGCTTATAGAGGATAATTTGCTTATATAGAATACGTCCAGAATGTCTGCACGTACGCCATATAGTACAACAGGTTATTGAAAGATAAAAAGACCTACTAACTGTGTGAATCTAATAAAAGGAAAAAAAAACACAAATGTATAAAATTGTACAATTTATTTAAAAATTACATTAAAATTAGAACATTTAAAAATTTTATGAAAATTAGAACATATCACAATAAGAAAATACATAAATTGTTAGCACCTATGTTAATTAAAATAATCCCGAATAGTGGTTTGTTTTTTAGCAGTTTTGTGAATGATGAAATTTTTGAGTTCTTTCTGGGTTTCTTTTAATTCCAGAGTGCTTAGATCGTTGGTTTCTAAAACTTTTTTATTTCATCTAACATGTTTAAGGCTTGTAATGGGGTTGTCGTACAAGTCTCTTCAACTTCATGATCGTGTTCTTCGTTTTCAGAGATTTCAGAACCTTCTGAGAAACATTCTAAGTTTCTATCACATTGAATAAAATCTTCATTCAAACTGGTGATAACCTCCTCAACAGTTTCAACTTCACATTCATGACTTATTGCAGTTTGGAGAGTAGGAAAACATTTTTTGAAGCAGTTTTTAATGCTGGTTGGGGCTACATTAGCCGAAGCACCTTTAAGCATAAAAAGGGCATCTAAAACCGTCACGGACTTTACTCCACTTTCCATAGTATCATCTTGCCCAGAATCCAGTCGTGCCACTAGCTCTTTCATCAACTTTTTGCGATAGTGCGCTTTGAGGCACGAATGATTCCAGCATCCATCGACTGGATTAGAGATGTCGTATTAGCTGGTAGGTACAGGATTTCTACGTTTGTTATCAAAACCCCGATAAAGTTCTTCTGCTAGTGACTTAGCTTTCTCGATCAAAATTGCTCCGGAAATTTCAGCTTTTTTACTTTTTAATTCTGATTCGGTGAATTTTTCTCGTCGACCTCGGTAAACCTTCTCTTTTAGTAACTCCCAAATTGAGTAGTCCATAGGATTACAATCTGGGCTTTGTGGTGGCCACTCATTTTTCGTTATTAATTTTGGTGTATTGCTAATCAGAAACGACTGTGTGGCGTAGCTTGTATGCGACGGTGCTCCATCTTGTTGAAATATGAAATCATTTTCTTGATACAGGCGACGACAATCCGGCAACAATTTTGTTCTTAAAAGTTCAATGTAATTTGCAGAATTCACCTTTGTCTTTTCAGTTTCAATAAAATGAACATCTGTCTTGCCATTCCAAGAGACCCCTGCAGATATCATAACCTTTTTGGAGAATCTTGACGTTTCATGATACAATCTGTTTATTGAAATGTCACACTTTTTACCACGCCCGTAGACAACATCATTTTGACGGTTTCGCGGAATTTCTAGAGTGAAATCTTTTTCATCCGTGAAGACTATCTTTTTAATATCAACGACAGAGAAATTATCAAGTAACTTTCTGCACCTTGTTTTTCTTTTATCCTTAACAGTATCACTTTTTCTAGAAGATACTATTCTTTTGAAGGCTTTTAGTTTTTGTGCTTTAATTATTCGGTGTACAGAAGTCTTTCCAATATTCAAATGTTTAGCAATTGTTCTTTGTGACAAATGACTTCCTGGTTTATCTTCTTGAGAGCAGATTTTATCGTTGATGTAATCCACATTTTCTGGAACCGAAGCTGTTTTAGGTCTACCGCTTCCTGGTTTTCTGGCAGTACTTCCCGATTCGCGAATCTTCTTTAAGAGTCTTTCCACTGCACGCCTTTTCCACTTTTTGCCGGGAAACTCTTGCAATAACCTTCCAGTCTTCCATCCTTTTTCACAGTAACAATTTTTAATGAGAATACGATCTTCCTCTGACAACATCATTAAGGGTACTGACGAATTGTTAAAAAATAAAAATATCCACAATTTGACTTGTTCATTCCTGTAGAGTTTTGTAATAACTTGCAAAAATATCGCATGATATCGTATAAAAATGATATCGTATAAAAAACGGATATTATATTGCGATTTTTGTTTTTTTGACCCATGTTGTTACTTTTGTTAATTGCGAGAAAACTATAAAAGATATCAGAATTCCGTTTCTTGCATTCAAAAAAAGAAGTTTGAAAGTATCTTGCATATAAAAATTGTCATGATAAGGAAGGGGGTTACTGAGATATTAATTTTTAAAAAATGCGTCATTTTTCTCGGACCACCCGATATATATATATATCGAAACCTACGTTAAAATTATTGAATGCCCGGTTAGATTAATTGAATGTCAGATTAGGTCAACTGTACGCCCTTGATGATTGATTAGGCTTAAGTCGTGATATTTTCGTTAAAACGTGAAAATATCACGACTTAACCTAACCAATCGTCAAGGGCGTACATTTGACCTAACCGGGCATTCAATTAACCATTTTAGAGCAATTAACTCTATTTTAACTCCATTTTAGCGTAATCCAAGAATAAGCACCCTCGTTCAACTCCAACCCAGGAAAAAACACCCTAAATTGATTTGGAGTGCTTATTCTTGAATTGCTCCCCACTCTCAAATAATCTGTCCATGATGAAGCGATTTCGCGTAGGGACAAGGGTGTTGTTATCACTACTCCTTCCCATCAACCCTATATCGTCACAGGGTTGTCTAGTATCACGATTTACACAGAGCATACAAATAATAGCATATGAGGGGTATCAATAATCTGTTCTCTTCTTGTACCCGTTCCTGCAGGTATTTTATAGTTTTTCTCCGACCACTTCTCGACCACCATGAAGATTTTATCCATCTCCTCAACACTTAAATAAATAATATTGCGTTTACCGGAGTTTGAATGTGTACATTGTTTCAAGCACGTAATTAATAGCTCCACTGTTACGTTTAATCACACGCACAGATTTGAAGAGGGTCACGTTGTATACAGCGTTGAGGATATTGCTTAGTGGTAGCTCCATCTTTTAATAGTTTTCTGATGAGACTTTTGGAGATCACGACCCGTTGTCACAAACTCTGAAACGGCTGTGAGGTGAACGGTACGGGATGGTTGACTCAAATGGGGATTGAGGGTCTAACTCAGTTTGCGAGTCATGCGGCTTAACCGTGTATCGCACCTGTTGCTGTGTTGTGGAGTTGGTATTACGAAATCGTGTATGGTAATGTTCCAACACGAAAACTTAGACTCACCTGGGTAGTCTAAATGAATATTTAAAACTGTCTCATCATACCGTACAAATGATTAGAGAATTCTTCGATTTGTGATACATGAAGCTCAAGCAATATAGGTTTCAAAGTTTTATCATACCCACTCCCAGGGATGCGCACCAAACACTTTTTACATTTTTCAGCAACATTTGGTTTCGCCATTGGCGAAAAAGTTTATATTTCTTTCTCAAGTAACACGGAAAACAGTTATGTACATATAAAACAATAAACTAAATTATAGTAAACTTATTAACAATGAGGCCACCTATTCGAAAAAAATGCATGTGCAATGTGCATACTATCAAATATTCACACAAGCCTTTAGCTATAATTTCGCAAGTCACCTCATCATGATATACATTGATTTATGGTAGAAATATTTTAATTTTTTCATAAACACTAGATTTGCGTTTTCTAACATCGGCCTGTTACGGTGAGATGTAGCATGACGTAATAGTTCTTGTCGTTCCACTCGTCAATGAGTTTCATGATCCAGAGTCTCTGTTTCTCTTCGGTAAACGTTGACACCTTCACTTCACACTGGATATATTCTTTAACGCATCTTAAAATCGTGACATAGTCCATTACATCTTTAACATTACGAAAACTTATATTGCTAACCGATGATGAATAACCGTAACTATTTGGACATCCTGGGCCAACAGCTTCGAGCGATTAAAGGCAAACTTAAAAGCCTCAAAAGACGGACGACTAGAAGCTCTTTGAGTATTCACAACATCTGTAGACTTTACAGAGTACCACTTCAGAAGCGTAGAACACGCGCTAGAGATGGATTCGCTAGAAAAATTCAGGTTCACGAGCCCTTCGAAGTGTACTATAAGCGGTCCTACAGGGTGTGGCAAAACTGTTTTTGCTTAAAGTAATTAAAGATAAAGAAGCTCTGTTCTCAGAACCTGTACACAACGTTATATGGTGCTATTCGACATACGAAGCTATTTTGAGTGATTACAAAGATATCGTCTTATTCCACAAAGGTATTTCCGATATTGGGTCGATAAAGGGGAAAGAACATATGGTAATTGTGATCGACGATCTCATGTTAGAAATAAATAAAACATTTGCCGAGACGTTTACAGTATTCTCCCACCATCTTAACAACCATCTTCATCAACCAAAATCTATTTTTCAAGAACAAGTATATGCGCGATGTTTCATTAAACACATTACCTAGTCTTATTCGCGCAAAGTCGAGATGTTTCACAAACCGGGGTATTAGCCAGTCAAATGTTCCCGAGTAAGCAGAAAGCTTTTTTGAAAGCTTATAGAGAAACAACGGGCCAACGTGACGAGTATTTGCTCTGTGACCTTCACTCGTGAAACACATTTACGGTGCTTCTAAGAATGAATATACAGTATTTCCAAACGACGTTGAAACAGTGTATATCCCACAATGATGAAACGAGTAAAGAAATATCGCGAGTTTCTAAAAACCTTTCCGCGCCTTCGTCACTCTCCAATGTTTGTTTGTCAAAAGTGTAGACCCCGACTTTTTAAAATGTATCTGTGAGGTCTGTCTCAATGTTATAAAATGCAACGTACCAATGACTCCCTTGCAGAAGAACCGTTTACATTGTTACAAGAACATAATACAAATCCTCACTCGTAAAAGACAAGCTCTGTCAAAGAAAATGTGACTTGTTTTACAAAACGGTAGTTCATTCCTACCCGTCTTATTTTCAGTTTTGGCCCCTTTATTATCTAGTCTAATATAATGAGGAAAGTAGTGTTGATTTCACACGAAGTGTACGATTCACTACAAAATAAAAAGAATCGAAAATTAGACCTAGAACATCGTAATAGCAGACTTAAAAAAAATGCAAAGTGAATAGTATGGGCAAAAAATGGTAGAGTGCAATTGCAATGTTGCGAATGCAAGGTTGATTAATGTTGGAAAGGAGGGTGGGGATAATGTTGTGAAAAGAGGGTATTGCAACAAGGGGGTGGGGTAACTTCCCAAGTTGTATGAAGGGGGCAGCTTTGGGGGGAGAAGAGAGGATGACCTTACCTCAAAGGGGTGACCCTGACCTCTTTGGGGAAGAAGGTGGGACGGCCTCACCCCTCAAAGGGGTATACCTAACCTAAGAGAGAAAGGAGGAGGAGAGTCTTTGGGGGGAAGGTGGGATGGCCTCACCCACCAAAGGGGTATCCTAAGATAAGAAGGTATACCTTAACCTTAGAAGGAGAGAGAAGAGAACACATGTTTTCACCTGGACCAACAGGCGTATAATGAGCGTTCAGGGTACCAACATCTGCTATATATGGAAGGGGTTGCCAGAGAGCACTATTGAATTTATTTTAATTTTTATATATGAAGGGTTGCCAGATGTTTATTTTAATTATTCATTTATTGAAAGTAAGAGAGAGATGCTCTCAATGATTAGAGAGGGTTGTCAGTTATTGAATTTATTTATTTATATATGGAGGGTTGCCAGATGTTTATTTTAATTATTTATTTATTAAAGATAAGATAGAGATGCTCTCAATGCTTAGAGGAGTTGCCAGATAGTACTATATAATTTAATTATTTATTTATTAAAGGCAAGAGAGATGTTCTTAATTTTAAATTTATTAACTAAACTAGAAGTACTATTTAAGGATAAAACAATTTTTCTTTAGGAACATTATTGAATTAAACATGTCCACAGTAATACAGTGATTATCTTTCTAAACACTTCATTTAATTTGTACAAAAATCAATTCACTTCCAAAAGAATTTCAGTCCCAATGTACCCATTCTCTCTCCCTTCAACCGTACGACAGAGGAGGAGGTGCTGGAGATGTGTGTGGGGGCGTGTGTGCATGTGCACGAGAGAGACGATAATTAAACGAATTCAAGTACAAACAAAAAGTGTTCAAAAGAAACGCGTACCATTTTGCAACCAGATTAAAATAAAAAATTTAGTGCAGAGATAACAGTATTAAGATCTGTTATATACATCAGCGCCCTTAATATTGAAAGACGTGCATGTATTTACTTTCAGATGTGTACGTACGTAAAATGGTAAAATGGATTTCTCGTCTCCTCTTGAATAAAAAAAGTGTGTACATGCCTAAACATCGATTTCGGATTCGAGCTGACCTACATCACAAATAGGGGTAGTTGTTAGCCGTAGGTGATATCAACCACACACACACACACACACCTTATTCTCGTGTATCTTTAACTATTGTACTATTAAATAAGCATAGAAATAATTGTGTAATAAAACATCTATAGACGCTTGTTTTTATTTATTAATACAATCAAATTAAATAAATTAGAGAAATCTACACACACATTTACTTTTTATTTTATAATTTGACTCAAGCAACAGATACATCGAAATGCTAACGAATCTGACTGTCCCACTTTCTGTCTGAAGTTTTAACTGCATCTGGTTTCTAATATATATATATCTTATAAAATTTCACAATATATATATAATGAAATTTCATTTTGAACCCAATTCTTTTTATATATAAATAAATTGAATGAGATAATTAAAAGCTAAAATATGCACGACCTATATATATATTTAATGTAGCAACTCGTCATTTCTGTGTCTGGCTCTGGCGTTGAGGCTCTGGTTCGCTCCAGCATGCTGGCTCCTGGGTTCGGTGGGTACTCGTCCTGTTACTGAACGATGAAAAAGCTATATCTATTTACGCTATCGAACCCATATCTCGAGTGTAGACAATTTTAACTCCTTAAGCCTATCCTCGTACGAGTTTGAAATAAGCCACGGAATCATCTTTGTTGCTCGTCTTTGAACTCTTTCGATTTTGTCTATCTTTTTGCATATGCGGATTCCAAAGTTAGAACACGTACTCCATATGGGGTCTAACTAATGGTTTATAAAGATATATATAAAAATTTATATATAAATTGGTACCCTAGGTGGCCTAGTGGTTAAGACGCTGGGCTGCTGGTGGGGCGTAGTTCGGATTCCACGTTAAACTGTAGGTCTAAGGTGGAGTGAAAAGCTTATCCTTCGTCAGAATGAACAATTCGGGCGGAAGCTAACCATAGGTTATAGAGATTGTCACTAGGTTTGGTTTTTCTTAGGAACCTAACCTAAATTAACCTAACGTACTCTAAAAGCCTAAGAAAGAATATAAGGACAATCTAACTTAAAAAAGTACTTTCAACCTCTCAGATGCACCGTGATGATATTCTTGCGGCGAGTTGTGCAAATTGTGATTATTATTATTATTATTATTATTAACTTCATTATCTTGAGTTGTTAAAGAGTCCAATGGCTACATTCATATATATATATATATATATATATATTTACAAATATTTCTTCGATATATAATTTTAACATTAAAATATATTGTCAGTAGTTGGCTACGAGGGCAGGAGCTAAATGGAATCTAATTCCTTCCTCAACCAAACCCTGAAAATGAGTCAGGGTGCTACAAAGGGGTGAACCACAAGTTGATTCTGTAGAACAGACCATCATTGAACGAGTGTTTTATTACATCAGTCTCATTCAAATATGCCAAAATAAAAATCGGGTACAACAGTAATCAGAAAATTGTTTTGCCAATTAAAAGAACTGTGGAAACAGAACAGACCATAATGAGCGAGTGTAAAGTCAAGTTTGTTGCTTTATTAGATCAGTCTCATTCAAATGTAAAATATGATCCAAAAATCTAATTTGGCAGTGAAAATAAATCTGCGGAGAGAATTAACCAAATTTGATAAAGACACCTTCATGTGAAAATAAATCTGTGGAGAGAAGAAGCCAAATTTGATAAACACACCTTCATTATTCGTGAAGGTGACCAATCAGAACTTCATTGCCTAAAGCGTTGGTCCGTTACATCGTTGTTACGACAGCTGATTGGCACACACATTTAACATAATCAGCCATTTACATTGACAACCAAGTAACAAACTTACGAACCATCTATTAGTCTTCTAGGGGTGGTGTTTACAATTGGGAATCATGCATATAAAAGGAAGTATTTTCAGATGGAACTCACAGCAGTTATTTTACCAGTGAATAAACACACGCATCATGAGTTAGTCACAACAACTATATAGTTTACCAGCTTTATATGAAGACGTAGACACTGCCGGGGTGGCTACAATGTCTTTTTAACACAACCGATCGGGAAGGATTATTTCCAACGTAAACACTTGATGATATTTGCAATGACGCTCCTTACGATCCGACGCAAGGGATTGCAGTTGAAATGTGAGTATAAAAATTTATGTACCTGTATTTTGTATTTTATTTTTTGTGGCCTATATTTAGTTACGAACTTTTTTTTATTTTAGTATGCCTGATGTTATTAGACGAATGCTCTTGAGCACCGTTCTGTGTTTCCTTCATGATTAATTCATTATATATATATATATATATATATATATATATATATATATATGGAGGGGCTGTACTAATTTATTTTCATCTCATTACATTTTATTGTAAAATGTTTCATCAAAATAGCAGATATCCTCAATTTTTAATTATAGATTAGTTTGCATTAGTAATTAATTAATATTATGGTAAAACCATGTTTTGATATTTCTATTCATCTAAAATCGTTGATTTTTTTAACTTATAACAATCAAGACCCCTTTGCAAGTTTTAAATAATTTTATAAAATTCCATAATAACTCATTTGAAATGTGAAGTTATTCGGTATTTTCTCTTAAAGGGGTCACAAACTTCTCTGAGCGGTTTGAAGATATTTGATACGTCACATTGTAACTCTTCATATATATATATATATATATATATATATATATATATATATATATACACACTCTGCATGTGTTTTTTATGAAGAGCAAATGGGTTTTTATTAAAAAAGATTCAGAAAAATGTATGACCTAATCAAATTAATTTAAAATTATCCTTTCTCATTAAAGGTCCGATGATAGCATTGAAGAAACGCATGTTGTCGACCTGAATACGGAGGCAGAAGTTTTGCCAAACATTCAACCCAGCGATTGATTGCCACCTCATCAACGAAACAATGTAAGCTTTTTTCTTTTTCTTATGTTTCGGGTAAGAGCTTTTTTCTTTTTCTTATGTTTCGGGTAAGAGCTTTTTTCTTTTTCATGTGTTTTGGGTAATAAGCAGACTCATTGTATTTTCATCAATTTATTAAATAATAGAAATCGTGTTTTATAAAATAGCAAAATTTTTTATATCCATCTTAAATTAGTTACAGAATTAGTTGCCGTTACTTTTTAAATAAGCTACAGAATACACAACCTAACATTATTAGAGACAACATTGACACAATTATTCATTTTATATATAAAAGCAAATCAACATACAATACTTGAGTGCGCACAAACGGGAACCTTTTTTCATCTGTATGCATACCATTTGATCATTCCGCTCAATGTGACACGAGTCGAATAATTTTTAAAAATTTGTAAATTCTTTACCACGTGATATGTATGTGCATGAGAAATGAAAGGCAATACATACCATATACGTTACTAAAATATCCCTGGAATCGATAGGGATTCCAAACAAATTCGGGAATGTGTAGCTGTTCGAGAAATTTTACAATAATAACGTCATTCCATGGATGAGTCCAGAGTTAATTAAAATAGGACAGGCGGTTCCTATTTTTAAAGAGATAGCTCTCCAATGAATCTCTTCATCACCAATAACATCGGTGTTCACAATAAGACCACCGCATTCTCTCGTAGTTGGCAATTTCAATGTTTCATTCTTCGTAAACACACCGATAAATTTGGAGCGCGTGATTCGTTCACTATTCATTACTCTCTGAAGTGTATCCGCGTCCATTTTAAAAGTCAGTGACAACGCCTCTAAATCTGTCAATTTCTATTAGGGCTTGTGACTCTAGGTATACTAGTACACTAATAGGCGCGTCTATCCGCTTGGCGAATTCCAATCTGACTGAGATGTCTCCACTGTGTTGTGGACTAAAGTGTGTATTTACATTATAGTGCGGTTGCATGGGGTGGGAACCCTGCATTGTTTGTTATAAAGCAGAGCTTGACATATTTTGAAAGCTTATACCACCACATTCAAGAATCCATCGGGTGTACACCTGACCCCCGCTTGGCTTTTTCAATATGGCCGGCGAAACTGAAAAATCCCATATCCTGGTCAATACTTGATGGATTTTGATGATCTTTGTGTCATTTCTAGGGGTTTTTATGATGATGAGTCGATCTGGAGGGGTTGCAGATACTTTGGGAGTCGTTTTGACCCACATTCGTCCATACTCAAGGTCATTGGAGGTCAAACGCCCCCCGAAATAGGGAATATCCCATATCCCGGGCAGTCGTGGAGATATTTTGGTGATCTTACTGTCGTTTTTATGGTTTTGGGGCGAGACTGAGTAGTTCTGTAGGCACATGATAACAGTAGGACATCATTTTGCAACTCCATGGGTCAAGTCAAGGTCATTTGAAGTTAAAGTTTGGCCTTGAAATATGATAATGCCACAGTTGACATCACTGTATTTGCTTTATTTCAGTGACAATTTCAGTGACAATTTCTAGACGATACTATGATTTCTCTCCGAAATCAAGCACTCGGGCAATGAAAAGCAAGTGCAGCAGAGTTCACAAGCTGGACCTCATCACCCCATTGCCTAGAGGAGACGCTGTTCTCACGTGCACCGCGAACAAGGAGCAACTAAACAGGCTGCTCTGTGAGCAAATCCTTGCTGAGAGTGAGTATCTCGCAACTGTAACACAAGACCATGAGCTAGTGCTTGCAGGATGGCAGACCATACCGACTTCCATTGTGCGAGGCAGGAGTCGAGCAGCATTGGAGCTCTCATCATCTCATGAAGAGGCTGACGTGATAATATCCCAACACGCTATCGCAAAAGCTGAGAAAGATTGTGATGTCCGCATATCCATCATTTGTGATGACACGTGTTTGCCATGCTGACTCACTTCTATGAATTTAAGAAACTAGGGTGACCCATGATTACGGAGTCTCCAGTGCGTGGCAGAAAATCAGTGGACATCCGAGCAACTGTAACCAAGCACAAAGACATCATCCCGCATATCCTCAAACTACACGCTTTGAGTGGTTGTGAAACAGTTGCAGCAATACATGACATCGGCAAAGCCACTGCCATTGCCACAGCCAAGAAGGGTCGGAAGCTAGACAAGCTGGGGTCCCTTGATGCATGCTTTGACCATATCGAGAAAGAGGCAGCAGTGTTCATTGTTGCATGCTATGGGGATAAGAAATCCTCATCTCTTACTGAGTGTCATCAGCGAGTATGGGCTCAGAAGACAGGGAGGTCGGGAACTGGTGCACCCAAACTATGTTCTCTACCACCAACAACTGAAGCTTTCCATCAAAATTTGCTCAGAGCCCACTACACCGTGGCGAACTGGCTCGATGCACTAAAGTTAGACCCACCACCACTTGATCCTGTGCATTATGGGTTGGAGAGAGACGAAACAAAGAGAGTTCTCATCCCAAAAACAGTTGGTGAAGGAGTGTGCTTAGTACCAGATGAAGTCCTGAAGCTAATCAGATGTGGGTGTGAATCACAACCAGCATGCAGGGGGAGTCGCTGCGGCTGCATGGGACGCGGAATCCCTTGCACAATGTTCTGTGTATGTGGCAGCTGCTTGGATTGCAACAATCCATTGACCCAAAACGCAAACGAAGAGCAGACTGATGATCCTGACAAAACCATGTCTTTTAATATTTTCCCCCAATAAATGTTTACCTAATATGAATAACTGCATCAAAGTTGTCAATGCCAATCCCCCAGCTAGGTGTGAGCTTTGTTTTGCTTACGAGGTCATATCTTGTAGCTTTGCAACCTTCCATTGAATGCAAGTGCCCTGCACTTCAGCATAAATTGTGGTTTATATCCGAATATCCATATCCATATAATGTGGGTTATGTCATTTAAGCATTATGGTCTGGTTTTATCTGCAGAAAAGATGTAAAGTGCTCAGCAGTTAGCTAGATTGTAGAAATTGTCACTGAAATAAAGCAAATACAGTGATGTTAACTGTGGCATTATCATATTTCAAGGCCAAACTTTAACCTCAAATGACCTTGACTTGACCCATGGAGTTGCAAAATGATATCCTACTGCTATCATGTGCCTATAGAACTACTCAGTCTCGCCCAAAACCATAGAAATGACAGTAAGATCACCAAAATATCTCCACAACTGGCCGGGATATGGGATATTCCTTATTTCGGGGGGCGTTTGACCTCCAATGACCTTGAGTATTGACGAATGTCGGTCAAAACGACTCCAAAAGTATCTGCAACCCCTGCAGACCGACTCATCTTCCTAAAAACCCCAAGAAATGACACCAAGATCATCAAAATCCATCAAGTATTGACCAGGATATGGGATTTTTCAGTTTCGCCGGCCATCTTGGAAAATGGCGGCCATATTGAAAAAGCCAAGCGGGGGTCAGGTGTACACCCGATGGATTCTTGAATGGGGTGGTATAAGCTTTCAAAATATGTCAAGCTCTGCTTTATAACAAACAATGCAGGGTTCCAGTAAAATCAGGGTCTGTGCTACCGGACTATTAGCAGATAAGTCAGGAGTGATGTCAAACGGATAAAGGTTAAATTGATCTATGAATTCTTTCTGCGTTACCCCAATCCCAAGCTCATCACAAGCACCTGCAATATGGGCCAGATTACCATAAGCTCTCGCGCAAAACCGGAACACAGCGTCTGATAAATAATCCATATCCATAGCCCCGACCAACGCAACGTCATTGACGTATAGAGTTATATTTTTAAGGCCGAAATCCTCGAATTTAAAGGCATTCTTTTTATATTTTCCATTCACCAAAGTGTGTTCCTGCATACCAATTAATATCCTTTTACGTAAAACTCCCAGTGCCACGTTTTCTGTTTCGAGGCTAACCCTGCTGGCACTATGTATAGTTTGATTTGTACTCTATTAATTCAGTATTTTACTGTGACATGTAGTAAATTTTTCTCAGTCTCTATTTGTTTAGGCGAACTTTTTTTCACACGGCGTACGCGAAGGTATGTTTCCATAATATGAATCACAACGGGCTTTGCACCCTCTTCTTGATCAGCCCCCAGATTTAAACAAATCTTAGGATTCGTGCGGGTGAGTTTTATTTTCATATCGACCCCATTCACAAGCAACTTCTCCTGGAATGTGAAGTCTGTATGCAGGCGTCCAAAACACTCATATATTTTCTTTTTAGAATTTTTAAATTTGTCCTTTACACTGTTTTCGTCTTTGACCTGATAATAGCCTTCGGCAGTTAAAAAGGTATCCTTCGCTTCTTTGGACAAGTTTAGCACATTTTCCAGATAGGCTCGTAGGTGATAGTACCCCGTTCCTGCAGAGATGTTAACCTGATTTAAATATACGTCACACTGGTTGAATATGGAGTGCAGAAAGTTTGTTTCAGGGTATACAGCATATTTGTCACAAGCCCGTTCCACCAGAATGGGCTATATCTAGTTTAGCGCACATGTGCAGGCAACTTGGATCAAAAAACTAAGTGCCTGAGCTAAGTATCACGAATTCTATAGGAGCACTAGGGGAACTAATTGTGTTTGACGGATTAATTGTAATAAAGTCACTGTGCGCAATAGAAACTTGAGTTGGGGCATGTCAAAGAGGGCCAGCTCCGATTTACAACATTGTGAACTACACGGATGGATGAAGCGTGCCATGATGAGTCAGAAATAGTGCCACCTCTCGACAAGTAGTAAACAGCCTATAATTCATGGGAGCAATGTCCTTAGCTTATATCAGCCAATAAAATGGTCAACCATAGGTTTTAATCGATTAAAACACTTTTTTTTTATGTCCTTTTAAGTTTAACGCCACGTGCTGGTAACCCCTTCCTCCGGACAGGCCTCTTCTTCTTCTCACCACCACGCATTTTTCTCTTTGCATCTTTCATGATTTCGTCCCGTGTACGCTTTAAGTGTTTTTTTAGAGCTTCTTTAGGTTTAGCCCCCCGCGATAATATCTTCTGCCGTGTTAAGACCTGATTGTATCGCTTTCCTCCCGAGGTATCTGGCGCCCCTCTTCAGCAAGGGGATAGCTGTGCGTACTATGGTTGAAAAAATGGAACCAATTCCACTCCCACGCTGGTATCTCACACCTCAATAGACTGTGAAAGGCTTTCGTTTTATTATAACTCAGTGCGTCGAAAGTGCAGCTTCACTGTTAAGCTCCGATCACCGAATAGGAAATTTTTTCCCTCAATCGTTCTTATATATATTGAGATATTGGTTAATAGATTAGTCGCGACATTCACATAATAGAGTTTGTCATATGTAATGCTCAAACTCCTCCCTCTATGGTTGGGAATGTGAGCAATGCGCAGCAGGCGTGCCTGGTTATCCCCAACAAACTGGTGCTCCACTATATTGCTGTAAATATAGTACATGTCTGGAGGTGTATAGCCATCACTCAATTTCTCCAATTTCATCTGATACAATAGGCTGGACAAGTCATGTTTTACCTCGAGAAATGTATCTCTTTGGATGGCAGCGCCATATCGGCTATCTGTTATAATTTTGAACACTCCTTTGTCTTTAACCTTACGGTAGTACCGTGGGGTGATCAAACACCGTTAGTACCATTGGGTGTTTGAACACCCCAAATTCAAAAAATTCAAAAAAATTACTAACGTTTCTAATATATTCATATAGCTGCTTCAACATATTCCTCCACCCACTAATGAACAGATTAATTTCAATGTAGCTGAAATTTTTCATTTTTGTGTAAAAAAAACTGGTCGAACAAAGATAAAATAAAGTTTTGATTCTAAATACTCATTTATTAGGTAAAGGCGTGCAGGATTATACATGATATGATTTTTTTCTTAGTATCATTATAAATTGTAATTATAAAATTATAAACACTAGTACAGTTCCCGCCGCTTCGCTGACGGTTAGACAGGCTAAACTACAAAAAAAGAACCCAGCCGTGAAAATTTTGAGGTTCACATTATGTCAACATTTCTGAATCTGGTATCTCCCAAAACCTCCTCACCCCCATTCATACAACTTGGGGGCTAACCCCCTCCCCATTACCCCCACCCCTTCCTATTACCCCACCCATTCCCCATTACCCCCACCCCCACCCTTCCCCCATTGCTAAACTACAGAAAAGAACACAGTCATGAAAATCTTGAGCTTCACATTGCCGCCCGTAATACAATTTCTGAATTTTTTTTACAATTTCTGAATTTTTTTCTCACAATTTTTTCTCACAATTTCTGAAAGTGTGACGGACAGACGGACAGACGGACAGCTCTCTTATTATAATATAGAAGATAAGTATATAAAACCATAATTGAGTTTAATTTTCTCATTCTTTACTACAATCCTAACTAAAGAGATCTGTCAATGTTGTGACATAAAAATAGCAAAAAGTTCTGTTACCGATTCCCTATAAAAAATATGTTGTTTATTCCTGCCAAAGTACACCAAGACAATAATAGAAAACATAAAAAAATAATATAAAACTCATCAAAATAACCGCAAACTGTTCCAATAAAATGAAATGGCAAGAAAAATATAAGTGAGGTCATTACAAAACCATGAAGGAGAAGCTTGTTTCTGCCAAGCATCCTCACCATTACCTATCACTCTGATTCATCACCTGATATTGTACCTTCGCACTCAATGCAACTGACAAGCAACTTGCTGTGTTCTCTACAGACATGTTTACCACAATTGTTACACACTGTTTTCACCTTACGATCACGTAACCTGGCACAGAATGTACATCTCTTTGTCCCCCGTGATGTCTGTGGCTGGGAGGGTGTTGAGGACTCTACAGCTCTTGGCAACATTCTTCTAATTCCTTCTCTGAGATCCTTCTTCAGATGTATGTTCTGCACTCTCCTCTTGAGAGTGTCCTCTATAAGCTGCATAGCTACATTCTTGATGAACAAGCGGCGCTTTAGCTTGTTCTGAGGGGTGTGACAGTATAGGATGTAGGAATTTATGTTTGAGATGTTCAGGAGAGTGTAGAAAACAGTCATGGGCCAACGACGGCTATTTCTTGAAGTGTCATACTCCCCTGCCATCTGGTCGACCATATCAATGCCTCCTTTAGTTGAATTATAGGTCATAATTTCAGGTTTCTTCTTATCACCAGAATTTGGGTCAATTCTGCCATCATAGTGCATGCTGCTGACGAGAACAACATTTTTCTTTTTCTTACTGTCTGGCGTGTATAAGACTAGTGTCACTTTATCTGTAAAGCCGAACATACTGTCATACCTAGCTCTGTTCTTTACCTTTAAGAATTCCTTAGGAATCTCAGGTTTGTTTTTTCGGAGTGTGCCCACCGCACTCAACTGGTGGTCATCAAGCAGCTTTAGGAGTAGTGGGTAAGTGGTATACCAGTTGTCAAACGTGACATTTCTGCCTGATCCTGAGATCTGTGAGGTAAGCCTTGTGACCACAGCAATGGATGAATTGTCTACCTTGAATGGGCCATCAGGCTGTTTTCCTGCATATATTTCCATTTTACATACATAGTAAGTTTTTGCATCAGTCATTGCCTGTATCTTTATTCCATACTTGGCTGGTTTGTTGGGTATATATTGTCTGAAGGGACATTTGCCCCTGAAGGCTGCAAGCATCTCATCAATTGTCACAAGCTCTAATGGGGAATAGTTCCTCAGACAGTTTTCAACAAACATCTCAAAGAGGTCTCTGATTGCGGCAAGCTTATCCACTTGCCTTCGTGCAGGGCGTGTTGCTTTGTCATCGAATCGTATGCAACATAGGAGAAAACGAAAGCGATGCAATGACATTGTCATTCTGAATAACTCAACACCAGTGCCATCAGAATTCCACAGATCATCAAGGTTCATTCTGTTGCTGTGATAAAGACCAGCTAAAAGTAGTAGGCCAAGAAAGGCTTTCATTTCTACAATGTCAGTGTCACTTGCCATGCTAGCCTGAGCATAATTCTGTCTCTTGTCACTGATGAACTGATTAGTCTTGTCAACCAATAAATCTACTATTTCAGGAGTGATGAAGAGTCCCCAGAAGTCAGTAGGTGACTGTGCATTTAGGGCTGGTCCTCTTGGTCCTTCTCTCCCCCGGAAGACATTATGAGGACGTGTACGAACTGTTACATTACGTACTTTCTTCTCCCACAACGTTTTCTTGTCTTTTCCCAGCCACCCATCACGTCTGGGCTGTTTCCGTTGGGGCTCTTGTGGTGAATCATCAGGCCCCGATTCATAGCAATCAGAGTCAGGAATATGCTCATCCTCCTCCATGAAATCTGATTCACCATCACTGTCATCTTCTGGATCACTTGCAACGTCACATTCGTGCAACAACTTCCGAATCCTCTCCATCTCTTTTTCGTCGTCGGCCATCTTGTATCTGAAAAGTTAACATGAATTTTATAGCTCCAATCCATTAGAAATCTTCCATAAAGCAAATATTATTTGATAACACCAGTACACATTTGAAAACTTGTCGATCGATTTTTACAAACTAGTTGGTGATTCTATATAATTTGAGTGCGCTGATCTCAAAAATATAGCTAGTTTTTCCCTATCACGTATGGTTTTCTTACTACAGGATGTGTCATAAATCCCCCATTTATCCCCAAATGTGAACCATCTTATCGAGACCAATATTGGATTGCACATGCTAAACCATAAATTTTGTTGTTATAGACTACAGTAACGCTTACATAATAATGTAGGGTAAATATATATAACAACCAGTCCCGTTCCCAGCAAAATACTCTCTCCCCTCCCATCAATGGGTGGTTAACATTTGGGGACAGATGAGGTATTACAACACCACTTGTACCACGAAATCTTTAGGTAATAGAGTAAAACCTAATTAAAGCAGAATTAAATAGCTCCTAGCTCTTGGACAACCATATTGCTTGTTTATGAAAGAATAAAAAAATAACTGAAAGAAACAAAATATATTTACCTTCTTTACTTGCAAACATTTCAGGACTTATTCCAAAGACTTAAGACTACGAAGGTAGATCTGACTAATGACGACTAAACCGGTGCTTCTTTGATGTTTTCTTATGCTGTGCGTTAGGCTGATCTCGTTGCAGACACCATGAGTAATCCGCCATCATATTTGTATGCCATCTTCCTTGATATCTTCTTTCCATGGTTTTGATGTCCTGGTGAAATCGTTCCCCTTGCTCCTCACTGACATCTCCGAGATTTTCGGGAAAACGGTCAAGATGCGAAAATAAGAAGTGAACTTTCAGGCTCATGTTGCAGCCTAAGGCGCAAAACTTTTTAAGCATATTTTCCACCAGTCTTTCATAATTTTGGCTTTTGTAGTTTCCCAAGAAGTTTTCAACAACATCTTTGAAACCAAGCCATGCTTCTTTTTCTTTATTAGTCATTGTGTTCAGGAAATGATCTGTCAATAACTTTCTAATCTGAGGACCTATAAAAACACCTTCCTTTATTTTCTCGTAGCTAATCTTTGGATATTTTGAACAAATGTACTTGAAACACTCACCTTCTCTATTCAATGCTTTGACATACTGCTTCATCAAGCCTAACTTAATGTGCAAGGGTGGTAGGAGGATTTTATTTGGTTCAACTAGATGTTCACGTAAAATGTTCTTTGATCCTGGGGTAAGATTCTCTCTAGGAGGCCAAGTTTTCCTCTTCCAGTGCTGGTCACGTGCTCGACTATCCCATTCGCAGATGAAATATGGCATCTTAGTGGATCCTGATTGCTGCCCAAGTAACATGCAAAGGACTTTGAGATCCCCACACAATATCCATCTGTGATTTTGATACTGAATTTTTTCCAGAAGCAGCTTCATGTTATCATAGGTCTCTTTTAAATGAGTAGAATGGGCCACTGGGATTGATGCATATTTGTTACCGTTGTGCAGTAACACTCCTTTTAGACTGGTTTTAGAGGAATCTATAAACAACCTCCAGTCACTGGTTTGGTATTCGATGCCTAGCTTGCACACTAATCCTGTGATATCCTTGCAAAATACCAAGGGGCCATCTTCTTCGAAAAAAGGCACGAAGTCTTTCTCACGATTTCTGTACCAAGCGAAGTATGTGTCGGATGCCAATAAATTAATAAATTGTTCTCTGCAATCTAGACCCCAAAAGTTCTGCAGAATCCTTAGCAGATTCAAATCCCTGACTAAGTCATTTAGTTCGGCTTGGGTTAATGGTTTAGGAGGATCTCGGTCAGCTGTTGGCTGTTCATAAACATCATCATTGTCTGGATTTGGAGCTGAATCAGAATCTGAATTGTATTGATCCAGACTCTCGGGTGGGCGGGAAATAGGAACTTCTGGACCATGGGGTACTGGCCTTATTGCAGATGGAAGACTTGGGTATTGAAGGCTCTCTTTATTCTTTGCATTATAACCTTTAACATTGCAAGAACAGAAGTAGCAGTCGTTGGTATGGTTTCTAGGCTCGCGCCATACCATAGGGATCCCAAATGGCAAACTTTTCTTTTTACCTTTGCTCCAATTCCTTAGTGCCGCAACACACGTAAGACAAACCTTGTGTGGAGCCCAACTTTTGTCTTGATCTCCTAATGTAATTCCAAAATAAGCATGATAAGCTCTCTTAATGAAGGTCGTTACATTTGTCCTTTGTTTTACAACATACCGACCACAAATATAACAAAATATGTCTGGACTATGGGTACATCCTCTAGAAGCCATTATTAAAATTTTAAATGCGTAATGTTAGAATTATCTATCTGAAAAATATGAAAAAACGAAATTAATTAAAGATAAAAAAGGTAAAAAATTACAAAACGCCCCAAAATTGTTTTGCTAATAACTTTAAAACTGTGGGTGATAGAAAAAAACTGGTAGCATTTTTTAATTCAGCGCAGCGAACTGCTTCAGAATCACAACTCAAAATAAAGAAATCGATTTTCATGCAGACCGGTGTAATCTGCATTATTATCTTAGATAAACTTATAGTAAGTTATTTTACTTATATTATTTTATATTATATTATTTTCCATCGAAAAGAAATTAAAAAAACTTATAAATCATGAAAACTTACTTGGTTAGTACCGAGGGGTGACTGCACACCCCACGAGGACAAAATCTCGTCTACTTCTCACACAAGCAGGGGTAGGACTGCAGGACTCTTGGTGCTCCCTCCACTCACAGATTCAGGAAGGTACTGGGAAGAACAGGAATATTAGTGTTGCCAATTGAGAAATATGAAAAAAAAAATTTTGGGGGTGTTCAAACACCCCACGGTACTAACGAAGGGTTAATATTTCTGCAAGCCTTTAATTTTAGGATCAGAGTATATGTATGGGGATCTTTTTTTACGATTTCGTATACTAAGTCAGCCGTAAGATTTGAGCTTTTTAAACATACGTTTAAGTCTCTCACAACATCCTCCCGCACCATAGCAGCCCGGGCCTAGTGTTACTACTGTAGTGTAATACATTGCAACTCCACTCAGGGCGGTACGCATAGTTTCAACCCGAGTTACCCCTGCCTTTTCACTGATTACACTTACAGTCTCTAAGAACCGTAGAAACGGTTTGTTTATAATCATTATTTAAAAAAAGGGTATCCAACTGAATTTCGCTTATTCCAACCTCATACGTATCACGACCCAATTCAATGGGTCCATGGAGTTCAGGGACCAGGGTGTTGTTAGGGTGTACAGAGAAGAAGAGGACGGGAGTGTGACGTAGAAATGGTTAGGCGCCATGTTGCATACTATTTAAGCTTTATTATTGCATCAACTTTTATATAGGTGTTGAAGCTTTCTGGGTACCCCAACCATTTCACCAGGTACATTTTTCTCTTTCCTGAACCATTGCTTCCTAAAATTTTTTCAATTTTAAACACGTTTTTTTCTAAATCAAATATCACTTTCTGCAATTCCTCGCGGTAAAAGCCTCCTGCGATTTCTTCCCCATTCAAATCTTCAACGTAATACAGCATTATCTCGTCTTTAGGTCTCATAGCCCTAACCTTAAAAATTTCACGTGTCCAACCTTGCTCAAACCCCTTCGCGAATTTATTTCCCGAACGCGACAGCCTTACATAATCATTGATTTTGAAACGCACAGACTATGGCGGTGTTCTAAGAGCATCTCTTCTCGCATCATGCTCTGTGCGCGTACCTCTTTCTAAAATTTCGTTAGGTGTTTTCCCAACCGCCCGGTGGGTGTAATCGGTTGTTTGATGAGGCCAATGATTCCAGAATGTCTATATATCTGTATGTGTTTTTATGTGTAAAATAGCGGTGCATGCGTTCCTTTATGGTACGTTGAACTCTTTCAGCTAAAGATGCCTTATGTATAGAATTGGTCGTGTAGTAGCTGATATTAAACTCTGTCAGCATGTTCTGAAAAGCTCGGCCTGTAAATTCTTTCCCCATATCGGTACAAAAATAGTCAAGAACCCTCTTTCCTTTAAACATTAACGTTTTGGTGGCTTTAGCAACTGTTTCAGGATATTTATTTTTCAGAGGAATTAGCCACAGATATCTAGAGAATACATCTATTATGAATAGGATGTAGCGGTAACCATCGTTATACATTGAATATCTTTGGATGTCTGTTAAATCTGCTTGCCAAATAGAGTCAGTCGATACCACTGTTGTCTTGGCTGTTTTAAACCTTTTTTTCACAGGTTTATGAAGTGTATAAGCGTCCTGCTCCCGCAAAAACCACTAAACATCTTTTTTAACTACTCCATCAGTGTAAACACTTATGTACACTCTATCAACGCCTTCGTAGGAGGCTGGGCTAGAAATGTCATAATAACGTCTTCTTAATATGTTAGCCATTTGCGTATTTTAGAGGCATATGGAGAAGGTTGACCGTTATCGTTGTTTGGTCTCTTCTTTCTCCTCTTCAGATTTCCTATCAATGTTTTGGGGACATTTATTTGTTGTAGTCTTGCTTTAATATGCTTCCATCCTGATGGTGAGGGTTTATCCCACTTTCTCACCAGATCATGGACGATGTCAACAATATTCGAACCCTGTACCTTTGTTCCTTCCACAATGATCTCACCTGTATTGGTCCACTGTATGTTGGGATCCTCACTCAATAGATTATAAAGACAAACCTTTATTCCTAAATGTATGTGGGAGACTGATTTTTAATACATGCTCGATATGTTGTGGGGTCGTTTCGTTGTTCTTTGACTGTTCGTCTCTATCCTCGGCCCCAGGTCCTATGCCTCCATGCTCAACGTCGTCTGCGCTGTGTCTAATAACCACGAGAATCTCTGTTGGCTTCTTATAATTTTCGTACTCGTGAAGAAATTTCTGCAGATCTTCTTGGTATAAGATTCTTTTCTCATCAGGTGTTTTCTTCACTGATTAATAGGGCTAACAATTCTGTCTCCATTCTTTTAAGCCTGCTTTTACGGGGTTCTAGAACCGTGTCTGGACTCTTTGAGCTTTGCAGTGAAACATACACCTCGTGTGGAATCACTACCACTTTCTTCATTATATTAATTTAGTTAGTAAAGGGCCCAAAACTGAAAATAAGATGGGGAAGAATGACCCCCACTCTTTGTACAATAATTCGTTTTTTCTTCCCCACCATCTGACTTTTACGAGCGAGTGTACGTATTATGTTCTTGTAACGGCATAGGCGATCCTTCTGAGGGGGTTTCATTGATACACAGTCGATGATAGGTTTTTATTAATTCATTGTATTTCTTTAGCCTCTGTCATTCTGAAATATACGTACACCGTTTCAGGCTCGTTTGGAAATATTTTCTTTCTTAGAAGTACCCAAAATGTGTTTCGTGGTTGAAGGTCACAAAGCAAATATCCGTAACGTTGAATTGTAAACTTCCAAAAACTCCTTACGCTGATTTTGGAACATTTAACAATTGTATTTAACGACACATCACGGATGTAGCTATTTTTGAAAAATAGATTCTGATTGATGAAGAATACGCTTATGTTAAGATGGTGGGAGAACACTGTAAATGTCTCGTCAAACATTTTATCCATTTCTAACATGAGATCGTCAATTACAATTATTGTATGTTCATTTCCCTTTAAAGAATTAACGTCATATACGCCTTTGTGGAAAAAAAAATATCATCTTGGTAGTCGTTGAATACTGGCTGGTACGTCGAATAGCACCATATAACTTTATGCACAAATTTTGAGAATATCTCCCCCTTATCTTTAATGATTTTAAGCATAAACACAGTTTTACCACATCCTGTAGGGCCAGATATAATACACGTGGACGGGCTCGTGAACCTGAATTTTTCTGCAGAATCCATCTCTAAAACGTCACACCCCTAAGTGGGTCATTTACAAAATATAATAAAAATTTAAGTGGTGTTCCTTATATTCTACATCTACAGTTTTTTCCTCTTTTTCCATAGAACCGTGAATGACGATTAGGAACACCATCATGTCCCCATCATCGATATTACAGGCGATCCCGATGATGGTGTAGTTCTAGATACAGACACCATACCCCCTGACGAGCCCCCACCAGCGACATATGTAACACCACCACAAGACAATTCAAAGCGGAGGCTTGATGAAGAACCTTCCACGTCAGGTATAAACCGTGACAGGAGTGCACCTGTTGTTAGACAACCAGTAATAGAGCCCCAACCCGCTACGTCTTACGACACAACCCCCAAACTAGTACCTTCCTCAAATAAAAATGTACCCCCCTTATTCCTGTTTAATTCCGAGTACATCCTCCACAACAGCAGCAGCAGCTTCTCTTGCTGTAGAAGAAGGCATAACATTCGAGTTGGTGGGCACCGCCACCCTCACCCCAGCCCTGACTAGAAATCGGTATATAGTCAGGGTTGACCTTGAATCCATGTAGAGCAATGGTGTTGAACACGTTCTGCGACGCGTAGTTGAACGTATTGTAGGGTTTGCCCTTCAGAACCGCGACGAACGTGAAGTTAGGACGCGAATGTCCTTTGGGTTCGGGTCAGATGACGGGGATGTAGATGGTTTTTGAGTAGTAATACCATTCAGACGCTTGGTAGCTGTAGATATAGAGTATATATTATGCCGTATAATGCAGGTCTCTCAAAGCAGTACAGCTTTCAATATGGACAACTTCACGGTAGATATTGATCATGTGTTCCATGTTGCGGGTCATAGTGCCACCCCTTATAGTCTTAACTTCAATTCTCAGGCTATTTACAGACGGCATATAAACACCGATCGAGGTTGCGGCTTTTAGCATTAGTCTTGGCCCGTATGTTTACTGTGCTAAATACAAGGGCCCAAAAAAATTTGGTTGCCTACAGTTCCGCAGGTGTCGTAAACTGGCTTCAGATTGTAAGCTTGAGTTTGAATGTAATCTGGGTCCTGAAGAGTTGAGAATGGTGGATCAGGAAATGAATGTTCCTATAGTTGTATTTGGAATGGATGATCGTCGTAGGATCGTATATATTTTTAAAAGCAGTGTGAGAGATCGTACAAGAACCCCACTTATTTTAGGGCTGTCAGGGAGATCGTATCTCCCAATGCGTAATATAAGGAACCTTTACGCAAGTTATGATAAAAGTCGAAAATATGGAAGGCATCATGATTTGTGTAATGGATGTCTCGAGTTTGCTGATGATATAGTGAAGCATTGCAAGGATTGCCACATGGCATGTGAAGTGTAAAAGCTCCACATGTGAAAGCCGTGTGGTTGAAGCTGAGAACAGGGACTGTAATGTATGCAGACGCACATTTTTCAATAAAAACTGTTTTGATCTCCATAAGTCAATTGGCACGTTCAGGAAAATGAGAAGCTGTAAATGTAGCGTGTTTCATATGATGGATAATTGCGGGAATTTCAAGCATAAATGTGATGAAATTCACTGTTCTACATGCTACGAGAAATATAAGGCGGATGGAGTAAAGCATGTATGTTATATGAAAGATGCTAAGCCTAAATTAGACCTTGTATAACTGTGCACTACGATACAGAAACATACATGGTTGCTGAAACGAGAGAGATTATCCCACATCTACTTGTAAGCTAGACTATCTGCGATGAGTGCATCGAAGTTGAGTGTGATGACTGTCACAAATGTGGTAAACGGACAAACGTTTTTAAAAAGATTGCACACGATAGTCCTGTGAAACTCTTTGTGTCCTATTTTGTCAAGTTAGCGGACAAGTTCAAAAAAATGACTGTGTATATTCTTGCCCACAACGGGGCAAAATTTGACACAGTTCCTTTATAAGGAGGTGCATGCGCACGATTCATCTGAGATATTTACACTTGATCCCTTGAAAAGAGGAAACAAACTTATACAGATGCAAATAAGAGGTAATGTACAGTTTAAAGACACTTTATTGTTTACACTTTGTAAATTAGCCAAGCTGCCCAAGGTAATGAGCGTAGCCGCTGAAGTTTCAAAAGGGTATTTCCTTTAAACATTCCTGACTAGCGATACTTTAAATTACGTAGGATTACCTCCACTCAAACATCATTTATCTATGAATGTATGAGTACAGGTGAACGTGAAGATTTTGACCGCTACTACAACAGTTTTAATAAAACTAATCCTTACAATATAGCTGATGAATGTGAGCGTTATTGCGTGAATGATATGCGCGTGCTTAGAGTATGTTTCTAGACCTTTAATAGGATATTCATAGACCGTTTCAAATGCGATCCGTTGCAAGTCGCAACCACGATCACCTCATTGTGCTTTACGGTGTTCAAGAACAATTTCACGCCTAAAGACACCTTAGCCGTCATTCACAGAAACAACCCTGGCAGTTATGGGCACAATGCTATTTACTAGCTCATACACCTACAGCAACAGACAGGTGTATATACAAAGCATGCCAGCAACACGGGTGAAGTACCCATTAAGGTTAATGGTCGTGTTTTTTGGGTTGATGGTCTAAGTGAAAACCGTACCACTGGTGAGAAGACTGTGTACTCCTTTAACGGCTGTTGGTGGCACGGATGCCCCCGTCATGAGTGTGAAATCCACGGAGATGTCCACGGTAGATCTCCTGCCGACAGTCTTTCGTGGAGCCGGACCCGCGATCAGCTTATAGGCACCCAGTTCACTCACAAGATCTTGTGGGAGCATGAGTATGATGCACGGATGGTGCTGAATCCTGTCAAATGTGGTGATAGCTTGTTCGGAGGGCGTACAAATCCCTTCAAACTATTCTTTCCGCGTACGGAGGGCGTGAAACTCCATTACTACGACTTCTGCTCTTCATACCCCTACGTTATGAAGAACAATCCGTACCCTCTAGGTGCACCTGAAAAACTGATAGGACCAGCCCTGCCCAACATCGAAGAGTTCTCAGCAAATTTGAACAGGAACTATTTCGGTCTTTCTTCTTCAGACGTGCTCCCCACTCGCGATTTATGAATGCCGATCTTACCCGTCGTTATAGACCACATGCTCATATTTACCCTGTGCGTGACGTGCGCAGAGGAGAACAATGGGACTTGTAATCACACAACCAACCAGCGTAAGCTCAAAAGTGTATATACACAAACCCTGAGCTGTTCCTAGCCGTTGGCCATGGTTACAGAATATTGAAGATATATGAGATGTGGAGGTTTCAGAAGCTCCCCAACCTTTTCATGCCATATATAAACACTTTTTTGAAGGATAAAGAAGAAGCATCAGGGTATCCGCGAGAAGATGATACCGAAGATAAAAAATCGGTTATATTCAGCGTTACCGTGAATGTGAAGGGATACAACTTGACCGTTCCCAAATTGTAAAGATCCCAGGCGGGCGCTTTAGTGCAGAGTTGTGTCTAAATAGTCTTTGGGGAAAATTTGTACAGAATACAAGCAAGGGGAATGTTCACCTAGCCCAAAGTTATAACGAGTTGTGGGATTATGCCAACGCTTCCGATAAAGAGGTCATGGAGATCGTGAATGTAGGTAATACGTATATAATAAAGTACAACATTACCGAATCGGCTACAGACACATCGCGTGTTACAAACATACCTGTAGCTAGCTTCACAACGGCATATGCACGCATCAAATTTGGGGGCTATTGCATTCTCTTGGGAGGAGGGTTTTGTACGTCGACACAGATAGTGTGATATTCACAGCGAGGGAGGGTGAATACATGCCGCCTATTGGTGAATTTCTCGGAGAGTTGACTGATGAGATCAAGGATGAGTATGGAGACATCGCATACGCCGACTCTTTTGTCTCAACAGGTCCAAAAACTTATGGGTACGGGTGAGGGTAGGGGAGAATATGAAATATATCGTGAAGGCTTAGAGCAGTGTTTTCCACTAAGTTTTTTAAAGGAACACTTCTTCAGAATATACACACTGAGAGAGCCGCACATATAACATATATATAAAATGTTAAATAAATTAAATAGCATATATATACATATATATATATATATATGTGTGTGTGTGTGTGTATATATATATAAAGGGTGTCAGGAAATAATTGCCCCCCCCTCCCCCTGTACAGAAGAAACTGAAAGGAATAGAAAAAAACAGACAAAACCACGCGAAAGAGCGTTTAATTTTGAATAAAAAACACTTGTTTTAATATCGGGTGTTGCCCCCATTTGCAGCTCTGACGGCCATTAATGGACGGGGGTATGATCCCAGAAGTGTCTCAAAGAGATCGGTATCATGACTCATTTCTTCAGGGACTTCGTTGATCTTTGCAGTCATAATTTCTGTTGAATACCGATTCTGAATGGGTTGTTCCAGCATTAAGGACTCCACCCGATCCTTCATGATGGATCCGACATGTTCACAGACATTAAGATCGGGAGAATTGCCAGGCCATTCATTATTTCCGAAAAAATCAATGTTATTGTCCTTAAGCAGTTGTTGAGTCGCAAGTGCTTTCATACAGGGGGCTTTGTCGAGAAGAAAGGTTGCCTGTTCAACATCCAAAACACACTCGGGGTCTTTCAAAAACGGAATTACAGTGTACATGTTGGGCTAAAATTACATTTCGAAAATAAGGCCCATCCCAACTGGTTCCTCTTGGTTTGATAACCCAGATGAGCTTCCGAATAGAGAACATAATGAAAACACCCACACATGCTGGATTTTTTACTATTTCTCGATACTTCTGGTCGTCTGGGACTTCATCAGGAGTTGTTGCCCAAACCCGATCATTCTGAAAATTTGGTTTTCTGGAGACATAAACGAAGAATTCATCGCTGACAACCAAGTGAAGGAAATCGTCTTCCGTCCATTCCTCAAGATAATCACAAAACCATAGCCGATCTTCAATATTAAGATCACTCTTCCGTGGCTTAGCTATTTCATGCCAAGCACTCAAGCCTTGGCGAACTCGAAATTGATGCACAAGTTGCCGATTGACTATCTTACCACGACGGATAAGTATCTCTTTCGCTACCTCAGAGCAGCTCTTCTTTCGGCGCCGTGATGCAGCAAGCACAATGTCTTTCGATTCTTGAGATAATTTCTCCGGTCTTCCTCCTCGAAATTCTGTTTCACAATCTTCAGGATTCTTATTCCAATTCCTTTTGACAAAGTCTTCTGATCTTTTTAATCTCTCAGCCACCCAGTGTCGAGTTATGAAAGTTGCACCAGCTTCCTTTGCTTCACGAAATGTGACAGCTCGAATGCGGTCAAGAACTCGCTTTTTCTCTGAGTCGTTCAAAATAGATGATGCCATGGTTTCTGTGGGGAAAAAAATGATAAGAATTAAAATCACAGGAATAGAATATAATGGTTTTTATTCAGATTTTAACGCTCTTTCAAGTGGTCTCGCCGGTTTTTATCTATCTCTTCTAGTTTTTGCTCTATAGGGGGGGCAATCATTTCCTGACACCCCGTATATATATATATATATATATACAGCTCATCAGCTGTTCTTTTGTGATGACAATCCTATATAAATTGAATATATCCAAATTTGTCTCTCTCTCTCTCATTCCATGCATCGATAACCGCCACTTAGGCCATCCCGAGCCGCATTTGGCTTGCGAGCCGCGCAATGAGTACTAATGGCTTCGGGTATCATGCTTAACCAGGCGAACCGACGGGTCGTTAACTTTGACTTACTGAAGGATTTAGTGTGCTTGGAAGATGAAGGTGACCAACCGGTCCAACTGACTGTAGGAACCAACAATTTTTGGGCGCAGAAGCTGGGGGGCGTGAAGGAACTTAAGGGTACGAAAGTGAGCCGTAACACCTATAGGAAACGTTACCAGGTGCCTGGTACCTATGATCCCATACCCTTTGGATACCATAATCCTTGATTGTTTATATATATATATATATATATATATATATATATATATATATATATATATTGTTAACGATATATTTATTTTATTTATTACACGTATTTGTAAATATATATATACACACACCTTGATTAATTCGACGATATGTTTATTAAATAAATCGTGTTTCAATTAGCGTTTCATTTTCTCCTTTGTGTGTGCGTGTGTGCGTATGCACAGAAAAAGTCCTAAGCTCCGCCCCCTTATGAACGAGCAATGGTCACGTGACTCTTGCTACTACATGGGCATATTTCTACCTCTGTGGGTTCAGTTAACCGCTGCAAGCCCTGGTTCTCAGACGTGCATTTGAAGAAATCTCACGTAGACGAAAAATAGTGATGGCTACCTTTAATATTGCGTGCTCGATGTTTATGAAGTGGTATTCGGTAAAGTGTGAAGATGTGGTGGATACTGAAGGACTCCCTATTCCACCCTCCTTTGATATTTTTAAGGCTACATTGAACCGTGCGAAGCTTGAGGAACAAGAGGTTCAAATACTCTACGTCTATTCTGGCGAGAGCATTGTAGTATTTCGTGGTACAAACGATGTCATGGACTATGTTATAGGACTAAACTGTTTAATAGCTTACATATACCGTGAAGTGGAAGAAACGACACGTGCAGAAGAGAAGTAACGGTTATGGTTAGTTTGTCTTGTTGGTGAGTGGTTGACAAGCGGTATTACACCATGCTGCATCATACCGAGTACTCGTACCCTGCGGCTGAGAATGTAAATCTTGTCATAATGGAGAATCTGAAGTATTTTTCCACTACATTAATATATGACGCGTTCGGTGGAGAAGGGGCGAACGCAACATTTTCGAATTATGCCACAAAATGCAGTTAAAGTTTGTAAACTTTAAACCTTTGTATTTTTCCTGTTTATTGAAATGTTGTATGAATTTGAACACATATTTGAGTAAAATATTGTTGTGTAATATGTCGATATAATAAAACCCCATGAAATTTTACAATATTATTTATTGATAGCTTCTGATGTTAACTGGTGTAATCCATTATTTGGTCCTCTTCCTCGAATGTTGTATTACCTGCTTCAACTGTTTCGGTTTCTTCCAGTTCCTTTAACAATCTTGTATAATAGTTTACTGCAGTTGCAGGCATTAGGTCTGATAATTCTTTGAGATCTTTTATTTTTTCCTTAGTTATTGGCAGCAATTGGGAATACTTTGGTTGCAGTGTCTGCTGGGCTAGATTGAATAAACTGACACTGTAGGATTTTTTCCCTTTCTGCAGTCTGACGGGATGGCTATTATCTGGGGTTGTGCGGTATGCAGTAGATATTATGTAGCCTTCTTTGTGTTGAAAGTCAAATATTAACTTTCTTGCATCTGTAAATTTAGTAGTTGTTGATTTCCTAATGACAATGCACGTTTTTAGGACGTCAAAATCGAGAAAATCAGCCTGTTTCATTGAAAATAAGCCTGTTTCATTGAAAGTCAAATATTAACTTTCTTGCATCTGTAAATTTAGTAGTTGTTGATTTCCTAATGCCAATGCACGTTTTTAGGACGTCAAAATCGAGAAAATCAGCCTGTTTCATTTCTACAACTAGGAAGCGCTGCGAAACGGCTGTAGTTATGGCCGGAACATAATCTTTTTTGGTGTAAATAATATTGCTGTAATTATTTTTTATATTTTGTTCAATTTGGCCAAATTGAGCATCACAGGGCATTGTCGAGTGACCAGAAAGTAGATAGATGTGTTCAATGTGAAGCAAAGATGCGGAGTGAATTTCTCTGAGATACATTAAAACCTAAATTTTACCGTGAAAGAGTGCAGACTAACATCTAATTTTTTGCATAGGTAAAGCAAAGGTTTTAAAGGATAATTATACGACAAAAAACTCATTTTTCGAATTTTGTGGCGTTCGCCCCTTCTCCACCGAACGCGTCATATATCATGACTAGGTTTGTAGTGAGGTTGTGGCTAAAGGCCTGCATGAATTTAATAGAATTTAGAACGAGTATTGTCTGCGAAGCAAAAAGGAAAAATATGGGCACATGTTTCTCTCAAATAGTGCGCCGGAGTGTGAATAAAATGTGTTTCGTTCGTTAATATCCTGCTGAATGAAAATGTCTGGTGCGTAATCTGGGGAGTGATAAAATATTAAAGCCGATATTACTTCATGTATCGGAAAAATTCTCTAAACGAATGCCCAGTATAATGGGTTACAGGTATTCACATGATTCTTTCACTTTGGAACAACACCGTACACGTTTCGTCAACTTATGATGAGACTCACTCCTCCACACCTCCCGTCGAGCAGACCCGCCCACCTGTGTCTCAGAGTCATCTCAGAACTTGAACCAAGTGGACGTCCACTAGGGTGTATCATGCTCAGGTCGAATATTGAAAAACTTGGAATTTCAAGATTGGCAGTATGTATTCCTCTGTAAAATTGAATTTTAAGAGAGGTTCGTCTTCTGCAATTTTTGCGAAAAATCTCATTTAAGTGTTCAAAATCGCACTTTTTTATCGAAAGATGGGATTTTTGGCCAATTTCAAAGACTTGGTAGCCTCAAATGACCTCCATATGTTCCATATTATTCACATACACCCTTAAGCATTTCTAGGGGCAGGCTTGGACCCATTTAAGATTAGCTAAAGTGGTTCATAATCCCTAAAATAACCAAAATCACCCAAAATAGCCTAAAACTAAGGAATTGTATGATTTTTAGTCTCCTATACACCACATTTCGCGGCTGTTCTCTTTATCAGGCAGAATTTTTTTGTTCTTCTTTCTTGGTCTTGTATTTTCTTTTTTTTTAGAAACGCCTCCGCCAATTTTTTTTATTTTCTTTTCGGCATCACTGAGTGTGATGGCAGCTGCCCCCACCTTTCCGCAAGCTGCTGTGACGTTCAACCTTTTTTTTTGCAATTGCAATTCTTTAATATTTGTATAAGTCTCTCATCCACCCCCAGCTTGCAATAATATGCTAGTCAACTGAATGTTTTGAGATTTTTTCTTCTGAAAGCATCTTGATTTGTCTAGCAGGTCTTGTAGAGATCTAAAACATGTTCATAATGTCTTGCTTTGACTTGAAAACTAGCAACAATTCTCTGTGATCGATCCTAGCACGAACAAAACCATCTCTTCTCTCTTGCCCATACACTGCATGAGCTGCAGCTGAAACTTCCTGGACTGCTCTTTCACAGCTTTGAGTGTGAACTGAGAAGTTCTCAACTTCAAGTGGAGACCTGAGAAGCTCCTCAACTTCTCCTCTTGACATCTTACAAGTGAAGAGTGGCTCATACAGTTTCTCCTTATCCCAATTAATCAGAGTAATTGGAGAAGTGGCATAAAAATTCAGTTTAGGGTTTCTATGAGTTCTCAGACTCATGTCTCCATACTCAGACTTACCTCTGATCTTCTTGATCACTCAACCCCCCCCCATGCCCTCTCCTCCTCATCCTCACTGCACAGGAGAGAGGCAATGAGATTCTCACTGTGAGCATAATATGCTCCACGAACTATCACATGAGTGATTATGTTCCTGACTTCGGAGGTCTGGCTTTTCAGCAGTCCCAGAGCGGTCACAATATGGTGAGGTCTATACCTCATGTGGTGCTTCACCTTGATCTCAAAATACATCTTGAAGTAGATGTGGATAAGAAAGTAAGGCTTACTATAATTACTGAATAAAATTGAAATGAAATATTAGGGGTCACCAATTTGGGCCTACTGCCCAAATAAACAATATTTAATAAGGCGAGAGAAATTACTTTGTCGTTTTGTGTTTAATTAGGAAAATAAATGAATTATTTGTTCACAGCGATTAACAGTTCAATAAAGGTATTTATAATGATTAACAATTATATAACGGCATTTATACTATGCTAATATGACTGATTCTTAGCAATAAGGAATGGTTATACATACTAATTGTTAAGTAAATACACTAATTCAGGTAGGCTAATGAGAATATGCAGAGGCAAACACAGAATAAATAACGAAGCCTATTGATAACAAATAATAGAAGTACGGTACGGCAAGTATTTGGATTAGGTCCGAAAATGTAATGCATTAAAAGAGCACATAAACAAACGGATACAAAATAAAATGAGTTATATGAAAGAACACAATAACAGGGTGATACAAAACCATGGTATTGGTACAACACTTGAATAGGCCTACTGCGGTCTTAACGCGAGAGTTAGTTTGCACGGTAATGGGAAAACTTTTAGGGCCTACGTGATTAGGCAGAGCTTGTGGAAGCACGACGTAACCAAACACACTGTATCCCGAGTGAGGGCCGAAGTAGTTTACCGAGATGATGAATAACTCTGGAGATTGTGGCCCTACGTGAAGGGTTGACCGTATTGCGTTTCGCCCTTGATGACCTGGAGCCTGTAGGGGGGCCTGTTGAAATACTTGTTGAACGGGCGCCGATCGAATTGTGGTGAAGGATGAGTGAAGAGCGAAATGGGTTTGTGGCTCGTAGCTTAATAGGAGGTTTACCGACCTGGGCCTCGAAGGATGCTTCTGCAGTCAGACTGGCCTTGCCGGCGAGAGGATGAATGTTAACAGCCGGTAGAGGTTTGTTGAAGAGGGGCCAGCGGAAAACGACTACAGCAGTGATGTTGGTTCTTGCAGGATGGAATTGTAGAGTCGCCTCAAGTGTTACTTCGTTTCTTGTATGGTTGAAATGTGACTTGAAGGGCTGAGGCCGGCTGAGGTCGAAGCGGCGCTACGTGAAGAGAGATTCACGAGAAGTAAAGAGCGGAGTGAGAGCCTTACTTGATGATAGACTTCGTGTAGGCTCGACCGGAGCCTTGGAGGAACAGCAGGCCGCCCTCCGACGAAGGCCGAAGAGCGGGTGGCTTGATGAGTGGTGCTACTGACGAAGGTGCTGAGAGTGAGACGTGACGACTAAAACGAGAAAATGGCAAGTGAGAAGTGAGAATGATTTGAGGAAGAAACTGCATTTTTTAGGTCTTGGTGACGTCCTCTGGTGGTCGTTTCGAGAAATAACACAGAATCTGTGTTTCCTGTGTGGGCCTGTTTCTTGCCAACGTGTTTTGTTTTGATTCCGCGATGTTTGAGAATGGCGAGGAAAGGAATTTCTTTGTCTGACCTCTACATACATATGGTGTTGCAACAGCTAATACATTCCTAAAGATACATATAATATTATGATAAAAATAATACAATTTATTATTCTATTTATACATACATCAGGTACAACAAGAAATATATATGCATACACATGTACATAACATGTATATGTGTATGTATATATATATATATATATATATATATATATATATATATACACACGCACCTACATATGTACTATATATACATGCATATAAATGAGACTGTAATACCTTGCTATACATGCATAACATAAAACTGTCATTTACACGCAGATTTTGTCTTATTAGGAGAATGGAGTTAGTTGACAAATCTTCTTAGACAATGCAGAGGAATGAGGTTATCTACACTACTTTTAAATATATAGGAACAAAGATAAATAAAGACATACAGATTATCTGTAGTAAGTTTCAGACATAAGTGTCCATATACATATAAATATTGAGCTAAGATTACACATTTTTATTTGTTGGAATATAAGAAGCTGAAATATTAAATACCTTACTAAATGAATATATAGACAGACTTAGATATCTTGATCTTAGACATATTTACTTTTATCTTAACATTTGTTATTTCTATTAGTTTTGTTTTGCTATATAAGAATGAAGATTAATTTCCTGTTATGGAAATAAGAAAGGGGATAGAGTGTTAAGAATTATGACTTGATTTGTCTTTCAGTTTTCTCTGGAAGGCTTTAAGCGTTCGAGATTGTTTTATCTTCCTATCGAGGGTGTTCTAAAGGTCTGGTCCTGTGGAGCATAAGGATCTAATCGCAAAACCTAGAATGCAATTTGGTTTTCTGATATACGTGTTTGATTTTCTTGTGTTAAAGCAGTGTTGTGTTTGGGAAGCTAATATTTTACTTTGGAAGATCTCTGGTGCAATTTGACAAATATGAGGCAATGTTTAGTTTGTAGATTTCTTCTAGTTTGAGAAATTTTAACTCGTGAAACATTTGGTCTGTATTTTCATTATGTTTGTTCGAATTCTAGATTTTCCTAATTATTCTTCTCTGTATTACCACCAGTGGTTCCATAAAATATTGATGTGCACTTCCGTAAGCATTAATGCAGTATTGTAAGCAGAGGCGTAACTAGGGTTGATCGCGCCCAGGGCAAATCAATAAATGGCGCCCTTAAAACCAGTGTTCTTTAAAATTCTGGCTGAATTCTTGTAATGGTACTCAAACTGGTTACTCGTAATAATACCGCTAACAAAATATACTTTTAAGAAGAAGTTTATTTTATGACAAATGAAAATGAAAAACAGTTATATACATATAAAACTGTACAAAAATATGTAAAAATAAATTGAAATGAAATGAAAATACAATTCATAAAAAATATTTTTACAGCCCTGCCAAAACCAAACATGACTATTCGTTCAAATTTAGCTTCGGAAAATGCTAGGGCGTCCCCCGGAAGCGACGCGCAGGGGCCTCGCCTAACTCCCGTGAGAAATATGCGAGGGCTACCGCGTCAAGGGCGGGAGCGGCCAAAGAAGCTAGCCCTCAGAGTCAGAGTGGGAACGTTAAATGTGGGAAGTCTGACGGGACGAGGTCGGGAGTTGGCAGATGTGATGGAGAGGAGGAAGATAGGAGTGCTGTGTGTACAGGAGACGAGATGGAAGGGGGATAAGGCGAGGGATATTGGTGCAGGGTGCAAGCTTGTGTACAGCGGAGCGAATGCTCAAGGAAGGAATGGAGTAGGCATTATCCTGGACAAGACGTGGAAAGAGGAGTTAGTGAACATCGGAAGGAAAAGCGACAGGGTAATGAGCGTGAAGTTGGGAGCAGGTAGTACGGTGCTGAACGTGGTGTGTACATATGCACCACAAGTAGGATGTGCAGATGAAGAGAAAGAAGAGTTTTGGAGACATCTGGATGAAGTGCTACAGGCGGTACCGCAGGGAGAAAGAGTGTTTGTAGGAGGGGACTTGAATGGGCACATCGGAACGGAGAGGGGAGCCTTGTCTAGGATACACGGTGGTTGGGGTGTAGGAGAGATGAACGCAGAAGGAGAAAGCATTCTAGACTTCGCACTAGCAAGTGATATGGCAATTGTTAACACTTTCTTTAAAAAGACGGCCGACCAGTATATCACCTACAAAAGCGGAGGAAGAGAGAGTCAAATTGATTTTCTCCTATGCAGAAGGAACCATCTAGGAGAGGTGAAAAATTGTAAGGTGATAAAAGGAGAAAGTGTATCAGCCCAACACCGGCTTGTAGTTCTGGATTGCGAGGTTAAGGGTACTAAGAGAGGGAAACAACAAGGAATGCCAAAAATTAAATGGTGGAAATTGAAAGATGAACATCTGAAAACTCAGTTTAAAGAACTTGTGATGAGCGAGATAATACCTAAGGAAAATGCAAATGAATGGTGGGAGGAAAATAGTAAAATCATTAGACGTGTAGGGGAGGAACTCCTTGGAAAAACATGGGAAGGGAGCTCCTCAAGATAAAGAGTCGTGGTGGTGGAATCAGGAAGTGCAGGAGAAAGTAAAGAAGAAAAAAGAAGCGAAAAAAAAGTCGGATTCATCGGGCAGCGAAGAGGATAAAGTGGCAACAAAAACAGCCAACAAGGAAGCGAAGAAGGCAGTCGCACAGGCAAAGGCGAGCGTATTAAATGAAATTTATGAAGAGTTGGAAACATCGGTGGGAGAGAAAAAGATATATGGGCTGGCGAAAAGGAGGAATAGAGCGACTAAAGACCTAACACAAATAAAACAGATTAAAGATGGAGAAGGACGTGTACTGAGCGATGAGACTGAAATAAAGAATAGGTGGAAAGTGTATTTTGAAAAACTGTTAAACGAGGAAAACGAGAGAAGAGTTTTTGGAGAAGGGACTGCGAATGAGAGGGATACACCGGGGATTAGTAGGGAAGAGGTGAAGAGAGCCTTAAAGAAGATGAAGAGTGGAAAGGCGACAGGACCGGATGAAATACCAGGAGAAGTGTGGAAAAGCTTGGGGGAGGACGGAGGAAATGTCTTGTGGGATCTACTGAGGAAGGTTTACGATCAGGGAAAGATGCCAGACGCGTGGAGGGACAGTGTAATCGTACCAATATACAAAGAAATGGGTGACATCCAAGATTGTGGAAACTATCGTGGTATAAAGCTGTTGTCACACACAATGAAAATATGGGAAAGAGTTATAGAAAAGAGAATAAGATATGAAACAGAGATTGGTGAACAGCAGTTTGGTTTTATGCCTGGAAGAGGGACAACTGATGCCATCTTTATTGTTCGACAAATGTTGGAAAAGTTTGGAGAAAAACAGGAAAAGCTACACCTGGTTTTTATAGACCTTGAAAAGGCATATGACAGGGTACCAAGAGAGGAGGTGTGGAGGTGCATGAGGGAAGAGGATGTGTCGGAGAAGTATGTAAGGTTAGTGAAGGATATGTACGAAGGAGCAAGGACGCAAGTAAGAACATGCGTTGGGCTGACGGAAAAATTTACTGTGAAAGTGGGATTACATCAAGGCTCGTCTCTAAGTCCGTACATCTTCGACCTAATAATGGATGTATTGGGGCAGGGTTTCATCGTACCAGCCCCTTGGGACATGTTATTTGCAGATGATATAGCCCTCATAGACACCACCAGAGAAGGAGTAGAGCAGAAATTGGAACGATGGAGAAGGGCGATGGAGGATAGAGGGCTTAAGATCAGTCGAAAGAAGACGGAGTATATGGTTTTTAATGGAGAAGAGGGAATTGGGGATGTAACACTACTCGACGAGAAGCTTAAAAGGGTAAACACTTTTAAATATTTAGGTTCCCATATGGCATCAGACGGTACGCTCGACTCTGAAATTAACCATAGAATCCAAGCAGGATGGAGAAATTGGAAGAATGCTTCGGGTGTGTTATGTGACAAAAAGATCAGCGCAAGAGTGAAGGGAAAGGTGTATAAAACGGTGGTGAGACCTGCGATGTTGTACGGAGCGGAGGCCTAGCCCATCAAAAAGGCCCAGGAGAAGAAGTTGGAGGTAGCAGAAATGAGGATGTTGAGATGGATGTGTGGAGTTACGAGGTTGGATAGGATTAGAAATGAAAGGATTAGAGGAACGACTAAAGTGGTTGAAATATCAAAGAAAGTTCAAGAGAGAAGGCTACAATGGTACGGCCATGTGATGAGAAGGGAGGAAAATTATGTAGGGAAGAGTGTTATGGACATGGAGGTGGAAGGGAGAAGGAGGAGAGGCAGGCCAAGAAGAAGATGGAGAGATTGTGTGGAGGGAGATTTCAGGGAAAAGGGTTTGGTTGGGGACGAATATGAGGACCGGGGCGAATGGAGGCGGATGGTCAGAAATAGCGACCCCGTATAGAGACGGGAAAAGCTACAGAAGAAGGAGATACTTTAATGTTTTTCTATCCATATACATAACCGCGTATATTTACTATTAAGGTTGATATTAAATTTCTATTAATACAATTTAATTTTATGAACCAAAGTATGGTTAATTAATTATTTGCCGAATTACAACAGAAACAATTAATATATGTACAAGGAGAGGCATAACTTTTCATGAGAATACACTTTGATGTTTTCTTGAATTTTACTGAATTACCGATAGCAGAATTAGCAATTAGAAAATTAGATACCGACAAAAATCATTCCAATTATATGGTACTTTAAAAGAAATGCCTTGTTTGCACCTATTATTTTTGGCTCTTTTAATGAATAATTTGGACCTTCACACTAAACATGTATTTTTCTTACTTTTGCTGATGCAAACTTATCAATAATGTCATCAAAATTTGTTATTTCAGTTTCCTCACGTTCAATGCTGAGCAAGGCTAAAGCAGAAAGTCTTTCTTGGCCCATTGAAGCTCTCAAATATGATAAGATCAATGTTAACTTGCTGAAAGATCGCTCACAGCTGGCAATTGAAATTGCAATAGTGAGCATTATCTGAATAGCTACTCTCAAATTTGGAAAAACATTTTCATCTCCATACTGAACAATAAACTTGAGGAGTTCCTCAGCTTTAGAAATCTGAACATTTGGGCGACTTTTCAGAAGCATCTTACAATCCAGGATTTCTTCATAAAGCTCAAAGCCGTCAATATCATTGCTATAAAACTGTCCAAGGTTGAAATAACTTTTCTTTAAGATATTTACGTCATGACTACTGTTGCTTTCATTTGAGTCAAACAATAATCCTCTAGCATCTAAAAGAAATATCCAAATTTTGAATCCAAGTCATGGAGACGGACAAATCTTTCTTCCATTTCATTATGAAGACGATCAATAGTTTCTTTCATTATTCTCATCATTTCTTCTTTCGCAGTTAACCCTACATCCTTGGCTTTTTCACCAGGCATTTGTTTCTTCTTTCTGGGGCGTCTTTCTACTTGAATATCCCATTCATCACACGGTTTCAGCCCTGCTTCAAGTGATTCACTGGCCAATGATTCTCGACTGCTTAAAAAATAATCTTGAAGGGCTTTTAAATCATGAGCAGCATCATGAAAGTTCATGGTATGATCTTGGAGTCGTTTTTTAACACGATCAATCCGCACAAGAATTTTGTTCCAAAATCCAAGCAAAGCCAAGAAATGAAAAGTCAAAATTTGATTCAGCACCTGCCTTGCATCACCTCTTGTATCAGCAGTTTCATTTTGATCATCAACCATGCTTTGCAAGAGTTCCACTATAATATCAAAGTATTCATGAACAGGCTTCACAGCCTCTGTTCTGGAACTCCATCGAGTTTCAGATTCAGATTTGACAACTATTGGTATGGCATCTTTCAGCTTTTGCCAACGGAGAGTTGAACGTGAAAAGAATGAATAAAGCGACTGAATTGCACCAAAAAAGTCACCATCACTGCATCATGGTTAGCAGCACGCACTCCAACCAAATTGAGAGAATGATTATCGCAGTTTACAAAAATAGCTTTGCTATTTTTTTCAATAATCCTCTGTTGAACACCACTTTTATAACCAGCCATAACTGCAGCATTGTCATAGCATTGAGATCGACCGTCTTCTAACGGCATTTTGTCTTTTTCCAGTTGTTCCAAAATCACTTCCACAATGTTTTCAGCATCCTTTCGTTTTAATTGGATAAATCCAAGAAAAGACTCTTTTTATAAAAATTGTTTTCTCCTGAAAATCAATATTAACATAACGAACTGTTTCTGCCATTAGCTCTCGACCAGCTTGTTGCTGTTCAAGAAATGACATCATAAAGCCACTTGACTTTTTAGCTTCTGCTTCTTGCATTTTTCTTTTTTTCCTGCCTTCTGCTCCACTCAGCTTCTTTTTCGGACTTTTCGGTATCGGCAATGTTCGCTTCATGGTAAAATTTTCTAGAGAAAGAAACAAAAAAATAGAATAAATTAATAATTCATAATAAAATTCTAATAAAAATAGAATTAATTAATAAAGTTAAATGAAGTTAAAAATCTGAAATTCATGGAAATTCGATGGCTAGAGATATGGTACAGGTACATTTCCAAAAGAGCATGTTTTTACTCTTAAATTTTTTTTTTAAATCATAAAAATGGCGCCCCCCCCAAATTTGGCGCCCAGGCCACGCGCCCCACCTGCCCCACCCTAGTTACGCCACTGATTGTAGGTGTGGGTACACTCTGATGAAGTATCACTGAAGTATCACTAGAATTTTCATTGAGTCAGCTCCTGACTCCCATTCAGCTTATATTTCTGCCTAGATTCGTGCAAAATCTATTCTTCAACTCGCCAAAAAATTCCCTCATCAGACAAAGATGTGAAAAATTATCCAATTCCAATTCTTCTCGTTCTTTCTGGCATCAAGCTAAGAACCTCTTCAACAACTTTACTTCCTCTTCTTTCACTCCTCTTTCCCATTCCGACGGCTCAGCTGCCGTCTCAGCTTCTGACAAAGCTGAATTCTTCGCTCAAACTTTCGCCTCCAAATCCACTCTGGACGATTCCGGTGCTGTTCCTCCCTCTCCTCCTCCCTCAAATTAGAATCTCTTCTAAAGATGTTCTTTCTGCCCTATCAAGGCTCAACTCTAGGAACGCGTACTGTTCTGATGGTGTTCCTCCTGTTGTTCTCAAGAACTCTGCTTGTGTTGACACCCTGCCTAGGCAAACTCTTTCGTTTTTGTTTTTCATCTGGTACTTTTCCTTCCTGTTGGAAGTTCGCTTTTATTCAGCGTATCCCAAAGAAGGGTGACCGCTCTCAACTTTCTAACAATCGTCCACCTGCTTTGATTTCTTGCCTTTCTAAAGATT
>JAJOZX010000002.1:162500-165000 GCA_023014485.1 Bathynomus jamesi
GACAAGTGCTACTGGCCTATAACTATTCTTTTCGCAGATACTAGCACCCTTATTTTAAACAATTTAAGCAATATATATATATATATATCAATCTGAAGAAGTTACGCTAATGTTACACATTGAAGTCAATGTTACAAAAGCGTTTCGTTCAAATGCCTAACTGACTTACAATTTATATGTAAAATTTTACAGTGATAGGATTTTTAGCTCTTGCATTTTCCTCCATTCCCTGACGAGATGTACTGCTGAATAAACGAGGTCTTGTATTTATTTTTATTTTTCCTCACGGGTTTGTATCATATATTTAGCGACATCTAAAGTCATATGACGGAATTGCTACATCTTTACCTATTCTCTTTAAGCTAAATTTATTTAATTATCTTTGATGCTTTTAAGGCTACATTGAACCGTGCGAAGGAACAAGAGGTACAAATACTCTACGACTATTCTGGCGAGAGCAATGCAGGATTTCGCAGTACAGACGATGTGTTGAACTAAGTTGTAGGACTAAACTTTATAAAGGCTTACATATACCATAAAGTAAAAGAAACAACGCGTGCAGAAGAGAAGCAACGGATATGGATAGTGAATCTTATTGATGAGTGGTGCGACAAGCGAAATTATAATATATTGCGACATACCGTACCCTGCGACTGAGAATGTAAATCTTGTCTCTCTCTTAAATAGCACGCCGGAGTGTGAAGATGTTTAGTTCATGAAAATTCCCCTTTGCAAAAATGTCTGGTGCGTATTCTGGGGAGTGGGGGGGGGGTGATAAAACATTAAAACCGTTATTATTTCTTGTATCAGAAAAAACACCTGCCCAATATAATGGGGTACAACGATTCATGTTGGGTCAGCGCCGTACACGTTTCATTAGATTATGGTGTGACTCGCTCCTCCCGTCGAACCGTCGCGTTGTATGTGCCTCATAGTTATCTCAGAGCTTGAGCCGAGTGGACGTGCGAATACGATGGAAATCCCTTTGAGAAGCATTCTCAACGCCTCGTACGATGTGTCCGTGACGAAGTCGTTGCGCGTGTTCAGGCGTGAAATCGGCACCATTGATTATGTACTGGAAACGACTTGCAGACAGGCAAGCGAAGCGAGCGTAACGCTGTTCATTTAAGTGTCGAGGAGATGAAGAGAGTCTTCGTGATAGTTGAGAAGTGGGCAGAGGACCGTTATAAAATACCGTCTGGGGTAGGTACAAGAAGAGAGCAGATTAGTGATGCCTCCACATATACCATTGTTTGCACATGAGTATAAATAATGAACAACCGTGTATTGATATACGAGAGATGGGGAAATGGGGAGCTGGTGACTTTTTTGTCCCTACGCGGAACCGTTTCATCCTTGACAGAATGTTTGAAGTCGCCAGATTCCGCAAGCTGAAACCTATATTAGACGCGCGTGTTAGGGTTATGCTTTATTTTGATACGGTTCTTGAATACGCATACACCGCTCTGTTCGATGGGTTTACCGAGTGTAGGGCTGAACAAAGTGAGAATGGTCCAGAGGTGGAGGATTATTTAATAAGTTTAGACTCTTCGAAATATCATGAGCTTTGGTACAAAACACTTGCTCGGCACAGGGCTGAGCTCACCTACACCGTTCACCCTGAAGAACTACTTCTTTATATAATGATCAGCTGTTGTAACGAATTAACTTATTTCGACTATAGGTACGCCTTGTGAAGAAGAGTTCACGATTGAAAAGCTCGGGTCGGTAGAAACCCTCGAATGGAAAGGCGTGTTTATAAACTTGTGTTTAATAATGTGGCTAACGGTGACCTCTTTGTGCGTGCTTTTGATTGTGTTCGATAACTTGCCAACCGGATGTAAAGTGGGCACTATTACAAAAATAGTACTGAACGATATGAAGGGAATTTATATAGAGTACAGATTTCCCTATACCTTGATCGGAGAAATATTATTAAACCGCGTATACTGCATAATGCAGAGCAACAACGATGTATTGTAGACTCACCTCCAAGTTTCATGACCTCTTGTTGCACCTGCCATACACAATGTGGAAGGTGTACACTGTGTACACGAGATAAGTGTACTCATGGTGTGAATGAACTCTGAAGCTGTTCTTTTTTTATTACACTTTTGAATCTTTCACAACAATTTTGGAAAGAGTTTCTTCTGTATTAGTTGTTGAACACAATGTGGAAGGTGTACATGAGGGAGATACAAGGACAAGAAGTACCTCAATAAGTATTGCAATCCGTACCGAGGATGTATCAGTGGTTACGGTTCCATGGAAAAAATTCCTACATCGCAAGGTTCGGCCTATCCATTTTCTTGAACTGATCCACAGAGCAGATGTTCACATCTTCTGAAGGCCGCATGTTCCACGAGCCACATATCTTATAGACAGTGTAGTTCCTGTATATGAGCTTGAATTATCTCGATGAAATTATGATGTGAAAGAGCTAGCAATCATTCCCTGACGAGATGTATTTCTGAACACACAAAAAGCCTTTGAATAAATT
>JAJOZX010000002.1:167500-227500 GCA_023014485.1 Bathynomus jamesi
TCTCTTATCTCTAAATTTCCCTCTCTTTTTCAACCTACCTTCTTTGCTTTGCTTTAAAATGTTCATTTTCCCTTAAATTTTCTTTCATCTTTTAACGTTCTTCCTTAAGCAGACAGCCTCGTAGGGACCAGCCGGTCTCTTACTGTTCAGTGTCGTTTGTATTTACTATATAGTAAATTTTCCTCGGGTTATCACGAGAAAATTGCATTTCGAAATGCTGTATAGGCTCTGTAAAGTGTTTAAACTTTCTAGTCTTTTCGCTTGAGGCAAGGTCGTTTTGAGGACATACCGTCATTGTAGCGATGTAATTTTGTAAAAAATATGTTTGTAACAATTTGTACGAGTTTCTTAAAAACTACACCCAACTGTAAACGAGACAGCTCAAAATTCCGCCATGAACGATGACTTTGGACAAAGGTTTTATACTTCTCAATTAACAGGGTAAGGGCCCCAACCACAGTGCAGTACTTAAAATATACCCGAAACAGCAAGAACAGCATTAGGTGTTGAAACTAACGAAATGGCCACCTGTCAGTTTACCTTAACCGCAATGAATTGTCGCAAAGTGGACTTGATAGAGCCAGTAAAGCGGAAGTGTCAATCAGTGTGTATATATTTTGTGGGATCCGTTGCAGAGTGGAGGGAACAAAATCCGAAGTGAAATACTATTTAAATCCTGTGGCAGAATGCCCCTGCAGTAGTGAGTGTTAATCAGGAAGGATATTTTGACGAAAAATTCTCCGCAGTAACCCTTCTGTTGAAACGGTTCTTTGCTCTATTCTTGAATTCTATGTAACTCCAAATAAACATTCGTATAACTCACATTTATATCAGTTGTTCCCTTTATTATTCTTTACAATTACAATATTTTCAGCGTATTCGTAGTGCCGTACTCTAATTATATATATATATATATATATATATATTATATATATATATATATATATGTGTGTGTGTGTGTGTGTGTGATAATAAATTTGTTAATTGACGAAAGAACACAAAAATATCATAAGAAAAAATAACAAATTAGGTCTATCAATACCAACTAATTAATTAAATTTGGGTTAAACCTTAAAATTTAATAAATTACCAACTTAAAACTAGTATTATAACATACCTTTATTATTTTTATCCAATTTTTAAGTGATTGTGATTACACACAACAAAAATACAGTGTATATATATGTATATATATATATATATATATATATGTAATTTTATTATACTAAGGACTAATGTGCCCCAGTTAATTCGAATACATTTTTATGGCGACAGTAAGCTCCGCATTGAGGTTTTAGTTTTAAAATGGAAAGCAATTATTTCGTTGATATAATTACAGTTATTACCTAATTAAATGCAGCGCCTTAAAAAATCTGTCATCTTTACTATTAACTTCGATTCAAACCTTTTTAATTTAAAAATAAAAATGAAAAATTTGTACACGCTTTGAAACTGTTCGAACAGTTTTAACTGCATCAATATATGCAAATAAACAATGCAATCCTCAGCCTTCTATGCCAGCTGACTGATTAAGCCAATTGGCGCTGGCTGATTAATATATGCTTTAATTAAATGATTATTTCTATCTGGCAACTCAGCCCTCTAAGTCAGATGACGGAAGAATATATGGTTTAATTAAATAATTATTGCTATCAGCTTTCTAAGACAGATGACGGAGTAATATATGCAAATAAACAATGCAATCCTGAGCCTTCTAAACCAGCTGACTAATTAAGCCAACTGGCTCTGGCTGAATGAATTAATTTAATAAATGACAAATCTGGCAACTGGCTGAAGGAATAATTAAACACATGGCGCTATCTGGCAACTCAGTCTTCTATTGGCTGATTAATATATGGTTTAATTAAATATATAGCGCAAACTGGCAACTTGGCCTTCTATTGGCTGATGAATTAAATACATGGCGCTCTCTGGCAACTTAGGCAACTGGCTGTTTGGGACCCTATAATAGGGCGGCGGGAGGCTGAAGACTCTCATATTCACTCGGCATTCGCCGAGCAAGGATCCCTACTCTGGATCCTTTCTCTTTCTGGCCCTTTCGGGGGTGAGGCGTTCCCTTCTCCCCCAAAAGGGGCCTCTTGGGTTAGGTATGCCCCTTTGGGGGGATCAGCTTGGGGGATAACTCCAGGTTGCATACCCCTTGCAGTCCCATTTTGGGGCTGGCAACAAGGGGGCCGGGAATTTTGTTCGTTTTATTTCTTTTTTCTTTTTTTGCAACAAAGGGGGGTGGGGGTGGCAATCTTGCAACAAGGAGGGGTGGGGGTTGGCACTTGCAACAAAGTGGGTGGGGGTTGGCACTCTTGCAACATTACGTAACATTTCTGCACTCTGGCATTTTGACACTATACTACTAAGCGTGAGTGAGACTTGTCTCCTCATTCGCTTTTTGATCTTCGTCACAGAAATTGCTCTCCTCTCTGAGCTGCCTCGCTAGATCTCTCACTTACTCGCGTCGATCAGTCTCCGTCCATTCGACCTTCGATTCTCGCTTCTCATTCAACAAGGGACTTCATTACTGTTGCAAACCCGTAACCTCTTTATTCGTCGTGCTACCTTTTCAACCGACGCTCAACTTTCTTTGTTGCCGCCGTAATCGCTTTGTCAACTTCACGACAGAGACACTGAAGCGCTTGCACTCAAGTAAAGAAGCACTGCAACATTCAAACATTTCATGAACAAAAACCGAATTTATATTCACGAACTTGGTGTCTCTTATCACAATTAAAATAAGTGAAATATATAAATGAACTATTCGAGAAAAATCTGACAGACGAAACAAATTACATTATTTTGTGATACAGATATTTTCATTCCCGAAAAATATTACGCCTTTGTAAACTTATTTGAGCTGACTGGTACATGTTAACCTGCAGTCTTTTCTTCTGATGGAGAGTGTTCTTGGCGATTAAGATGCTTTTAGTTCTCCCATGGTAGAATACTGATTTACGCAAACCAAAATATTTCAACATGAGGCAACATCTACTGGATGAAATGCCAATTAAATTCCCACCCATTAAACCTTTATTTATGGAGTTTACGTTAATGTACAACCTGTTATTAGATAATTACGACTTAACACTAAATATAATATAAGTTTTCGGGTAAAAGTTAATAAAAACAGACAATTTTTTTGGTTTTACTTAAAAAAAATAGAATTATCAATAAATTCCAAATAACCTTTTACGCCTGTAATATGACCGCAAAATGGTAGAGAGCAATTGCACGCAATGTTGAAAATGTCGATCAATGTTGCAAAGGGGAAAGAGGATGTTGCAAGAGGTTATGCAACAAGGGGGTGGGGTTATCCCCCAAGCTGCAATGAAGGGGGAAGGGGTTATCCCCAAGCTGCAATGAAGGGGGAGGGATTGTGCAACAAAGTGGAGGGGTTATCCCCCAAACTGCAACGAAGGGAGGAGCGAGCTTTGAGGGGAGAAGGGAGAATGACCTTAACCCAAGAGAGAGAGAAAGTAGAAGAGTGGTCTTTCGTCCATGGGAAGCAGACGAATAATGAGATTAGGGGGAAGGGGTTATCCCCAAGCTGCAATGAAGGGGGAGGGATTGTGCAACAAAGTGGAGGGGTTATCCCCCAAACTGCAACGAAGGGAGGAGCGAGCTTTGAGGGGAGAAGGGAGAATGACCTTAACCCAAGAGAGAGAGAAAGTAGAAGAGTGGTCTTTCGTCCATGGGAAGCAGACGAATAATGAGATTTCATCTGAGCGCCCGCTTTCTTATAAGGTGTAAATCAGCCAGTTGGTTTAATCCGCCAGCCGGCTTAGAAGGCGTTACTGGCTTAGGAGACTTAATCTGGCTTAGAAGGAGTAAATGGCTTGTTCAGGTGTACATTATTAGGGTTGAGTTGCCAGATTGTGTTATTTAATTAAGGCGTATATTCTTGACAGTTGGTTTAGAAATCCGCCAGTCGGCTTTGAAGACGTAACCAGCCATTTGGTACATAATATTTATATTAATATCGTTATATATATATATATATATATATATATATATATATATATATATATATATATATACACACATCCAAAAGAATTAAATAAAACACCATTACAGCATTCTGTTTATTTAGACGAATTATTGGATTCAATTTCATGAAATATATAGAAAATAAATATACAATCGTTCATTTTATACAGCCGAGGAATATATGTAATTAAAAATAATAATAGTATAAGAATTATGAACGAGGAGTATATGCAATTAAAAATAATAATAGTATAAGAAACACGAACGAAGAATATATAAAATGAAAAAATAATAATATAAGAAATAAAAAAACCAAGGAGTATATATAATCAAAAAATAATAATAATATAAGAAATATGAAACGAAAGAATATATATATATAATCAAAAATAATAATAAAGGGTGATCCAGAGAAATGGGACCCAAAAGAAACCCCTGTAACTCTTAAAGTATAAGTCCTTTTATAAAATCATACGCATCATTCGAAAGAGGATAGTTACAAGTTTGTACAGGATTGTATAGGTTTTGACAATATAAGACAAGATAAGATACAAAACAAAATAAAAGTGTTAGTTAAAACCAGGGATGGGAAATCGAAATCTTTTTCGATTCAAATTCGAATCCGATTTTCACGCAATTAGAAATATAGATTCGAATTCGGATTCAAATTTTTCGGTTTTTATCGATTCGAATTTTTTTCCGATTCGGATTATTTCTTTTTCGATTTCGATCCGATTCGAATCCGATTCGGATCCAGGCCTAATTTTTCTTGATTTTTATGAGTTCATTTAATAAAATTATACCTATCATCGTTGTTTTAGTCAAGGGGTGGCTATTATTAATAAGTTTCATTTTTAATAAATAATACAGATAATTCTCAGTCTATTAACGATCTAAGTAATATCTTTAGATTTACTCTTAATAAGGTGCAAAAAAAAATCATTCATATAAGCCAATTTATTAAACAATTAAGGCTCATATATACAAGAAATATTAATTATAGCATACATAAAAATTAAAATATGATAATAATACTTTAAGAAATATATCCACTGTGTGACTGTATAGATACAAATTTACAAATTAAAATTAGCCCTGACAACTAAGATATTTTCAATGTTCGAAGGCAAAAGGTTATTTCTTTGAGGAGCGTGTGAAATTGTCACTCTCGGACAATACCAAAATTTAAGGATTAGGATTAGCACCTTAATGGATGGAGTATAGGATTAGTATGATTTTTGTCCGAGCAAACAGATTCTCGGAAAGGTCAGTCTTTACCTGTGGTGAAACCGGAAACGTTAATAAGCCTTATAAGTTATTTATAAGTTATAACCAAATTTTAAAAATCCGGATCCATATTTTTTATCGATTTGAATTCGAATTCGGATTCATCGTTTCTTTTCGATTCGGATCAAAATTTCGATTCAGATCCGCGCCCGTTTTTCGATTCGAATTTTTTTCGATTCAAATTTCTCAAAAAATATCGATTAATTCCGATTATCGATTCGAATCCGATCCGATTTCCCATCTCTGGTTAAAACTAACCCTTCAAGATGACTGCATGGACTGTGGAACAGCTGCGTTTCATAACTGAGCAATATTATGAGCATGGAAGAAGTGTAGTTTCAGCTCAAAGATCTTTCAAGACAAATTTTCAGATGTCAAAATCACCTTCTAAGAAAGTAATCCGTCGGTGTGTCAGAAATTTTTCCCTAACTGGCAGCATTGGAAAAAGAAAACCAACTGGAAGAGTGCGCACAGCAAGGATAGACGAGATCATTAACAGAACTCATGAAATTGTACAGGATAATCCTAACATAAGCATCAGACGTACTTCTCAGCTGTTAGGAGTTGGATATGGAACAACACACCGTATATTCAAGCAAAATTTAATGCTCTTTCCATATAAAATTCAAACAGTGCAACAACTAAACGATGGAGATTTCGCACGAAGACGACAATTCTGTCAATGGATCCAACAGAAGGTAAATGACCACCAATTTTCTAGCAACTTTGATTATGTCAGACGAAGCCCATTTTCACTTGAATGGAACTGTAAACAAACAAAATTGTCGTTTCTGGGCAACAGAAAATCCATTGAATATTACCGAAGTCCCGTTGCATAATCAGCGTGTAACTGTTTGGTGTGGTCTTACTGCATCTCAGATCATAGGGCCGTACTTTTTCGAGGATTCCACCGGAAACACGGTCACTGTAAATGGTGATCGCTACGAAAAAATGTTGACCGATTTCCTTTTCCTAAATTAAGAGATCTTTGTCTAGAAAACCACTGGTTCCAACAAGACGGAGCTACTTGCCATACCACGAGGAACTGCATGGCAGTTTTGCGTCAAACGTTTCCAGGCGAGTTAATCTCAAGATTTGGAGACGTTGAATGGCCCGCAAGGTCTCCGGATTTTTCTCCCTTAGATTATTATCTCTGGGGATATTTAAAGAGTAGGGTCTACAGAAATAACCCAACGACCTTGCAAGAATTGAAGGCCGCCATCACAAATGAGATACAGGCCATACCACCGCACACTCTTGCAAAAGTGATGCAGAACTTACAAGCGAGAACACTGGAATGCTTGGCAACTAATGGAGCACATTTGAAAGGAGTCATTTTAAAAAAATAAATATTTCATAATAAACTTGTAACTCTACTCTTTCGAATGATATATAGTTTTTATGAAAGGAATTAAATATTAAGAATATTTGGCTTTTTTTATGGGTCCCATTTATTTGGATCACCCAGTATAAGAAAAACGAATGTATTTAAATTGCAGGAAAGTACGTCTTAAAAATAATTACGCATAAATAATTAAATATATTGAAAATAAATATACTGCAAAACCATCAAAATATATACAACTTACAGTATGTTCTACTACGCTTAACTAAAACACTAAACTCGCACGTAATCGAGTCTACAATCACATCATTGTTGCTTTGCACTACACAATAAATACGACTTAACATTAATTCACCGCTCAAGTTATTATAGGGGTGCCTATACTCGATGTAAAGGGCCTTCATATCGTTCAATACTATATTTGTGCCCACTTTACATTCGGTTGGCAAGTTATCGTTAAACACTCCCAGAATACAATCAAAAGCACATCATTATTAAATTCAAGTTTATAAACGCTCCTTTCCAATCGAGGGTTTATTCTTACCGACCCGAGCTTTTCAATCGTGAACTCTTCTTCACATTGCATAGCGCATTTGAATTAATCTTCTAAGTCATAACGACAACTGTTCATTATATAAAGAAACAGCTCTTCAGGGTGAACGGTGTAGTGAGCTCAGCCTTGTACCGCTCAAGGGCTTTGTACCAAAGTTCATGACATTTCGAAGTCTAAACCTTTTAAATAAGCATCCAGCTCTAGATCATTCTCACGTTGTTCAGCCCTACAATCGGTAAACCCATCGAGCAGAGCGGTGTATGCGTATTCAAGAACAGTATCAAAATAAAGCATATCCGTAACACGCGCGTCTAATATAGGCTTCAGCTTGCTGAAACCGATGATTTCAAACTTTCTGTCGAGGATGAATCGGCTTCGGGTAGGAGCAAGAACGTTATTATCAGAAGCATTCTTCCACATCAGTCATATATCAATGCATGGCTGATTGTTATTTATACACAACGTACAAACAATGGCATATGATGGGCTATCACTAATCTGTTCTCTTCTTGTGCCTACACCTACAGGTATTTTATAATGATCCTCACTACACTTCTCAACTATCACGAAGATTTTATTCATCTCCTCAACACTTAAATAAACAAGATTCCGTTTACCAGAGTTTGTTTGTTTACAAGTCGTTTCCAGTGCATAGCTAATGACACCGGTTTTACTCCTGAAAACGCGCAATGACTTCGTCACGGACACATCGTACACGGCAATGAGAATGCAGCTCAAAGGAAGTTCCATCGTATTGGAGGAGTGCACGTCCACTCAGTTCAAGCTATGAGATGACTATGAGCCACAGGCGAGCGGATCGGATCGATGGGAGGTGTGGAGGAGTGAGTCACACAATAAGCTGATGAAACATGTACGGTGTTGTTCTAACGTGAAAGAGAATACTTGTACCCCGTTATACTGGGAAGTCGTTTAGAGAATTTTCCAACACATGAAGTAATATCGGTTTTAACGTTTTATCACTCCCACTTCTCGGAATAAGCACCAGACATTTTCGTACATTTTCACGAGCTAAACACATTTTATTCACACTCCGGCGCACTATTTAAGAGAAACATATGACCATATTTTTCCATTTTGCCTAGCAGGTGATACTCGTCTCTAAATTCTGTTAAAAACTCCATGCAGGCCTTTAGCCTCAACCTCACTGCAAACCTCGTCACGATATATATTAATATAGTGGTAAAAATACTTCAAATTCTCCATCATGACAAGATTTACATTCTCAATCGCAGCGTACGACTACTCGGTATGATGTCACATGACATAATATCGCTTGTCACACCACTCATCAACAAGACTGCAATGCTCTCGCCAGCGTAGCCGTAGAGTATTTGTGCCTCTCGTTCCTCAAGCTTCGCAAGGGTTAATGTAGCCTTAAAAGTATCAAAGGAGGGTGGAATAGGGAGTCTTTCAGCAACCATATCTTCACACTTTGCCGAATACCACTTCATAAACGTCGAACACGCAATATTAAAGGTAGCCATTACTATTTTTCTTCTACGTGGAACTTCTTCAAATGCAAGTCTGACATCCAGGGCTTGCAGCGGTCAACTGAACACGCAGGGTCGACATATGCTCAGGCAGTAGCAGGAGTCACGTGACCAATCATACAGGGGGCGGAGCTTAGGACTTTCTCCTGTGTACACACACACACACACACACACAAAGGAGAAAGTAAAACGCTAATTGAAACCAGATTTATTTAATAAACTGATTATTCAAGGTGTATATATATATATATATATATATATACGTATATATATATATATATATACACACACAAATACATGTAATAAATAAAATAAACATATAGTTAACAATACACATATATATATAACAATCAAGGATTATGGTGTCCAAAGGATACGGTATCATAGGTACCAGGCACCTGGTAACGTTTCCTATAGGTGTTACGGCACACTTTCGTACCCCTAAGTTCCTTCACGCCCCCCAGCTTCTGCGCCCGAAAATTGTGGGTCCCTACAGTTAGGGGATGGCCGGTCGCCCTCATCATCATCCAAGCACACTAGATCCTTCAACGAATCAAAGTTAACGACCCGATTCGCCTGGTTGAGCGTGACCCTTAGCCTTCACGATATATTTCATATCCTCCCCCACCCTCACCCGTACCCCATAAGTTTTTGGCCCTGTTGAGACAAAAGAGTCGGCGTATGCGATGTCTCCATACTCATCCTTGATCTCATCAGTCAACCCCGAGGAATTCACCAATAGGAGGCATGTATTCACCCTCCTCGCTGTGAATATCACACTATCTGTATCGGCGTACAAACCCTCCCCCAAGAGAATGCAATAGGCCCCAAAGTTTGATGCGTGCGTAGGCCGTTGTGAAGCTGGCTACAGGTATGTTTGTAACCCGTGAGGTATCTGTGGCCAATTCGGTATTGTTGTACTTTATTATGTAAGTATTACCTACATTCACGATCTCCATGACCTCTTTATCGGGAGCGTTGGCATAATCCCAGACTTCACTATAACTTTGTGCCAAATGAACGTTCCCTTTGCCAGTATTCTGTGCAAATTTTCCCCAAAGACTGTTTAGACACAACTTTGCACTAAAGCGCTTGCCTGGGTTCTTTACAATTTGGGAACGGTCAAGCTGTATACCTTCACGGTCACGGTAACGTTGAATATAAGCCGATTTTTCATCTTCGGTATCAACTCCTCGCGGATACCCTGATGCTTACCTTATCCTTCAAAAAAGCGTTTATATATGGCGTGAAAAGGTTGGGTAGCTTCTGAAACCTCCACACCTCATGTATCTTCAATATTCTGTAGCCATGGCGAACGGCTATCCAGCTCTACTTGTATATACACCTCTGATCTTACGCTGGTTGGTTGTATGATTACAATCTCCATTGTTCTCCTCTGCGCACTTCACGCACAGGAGAAACATTAGCTTGTGATCGATAACGACGGGTAAGATCGGCATCCATAAATCGCGTGGGGGAGCACATCTACGAAAGAAAGGCCGAAATAGTACCCGTTCAAATTTGTGAGACACCTCGATGGGGGCAGGTCAGGTCCCACCAGTTTTTCACGTGCACCCACAGGGTACGGATTATTCCTCATCACGTAGGGATATAAAGAACAGAAGTCATAGTAATGGAATGTCACGCCCTCCGTAGGCGGAAAGTATAGCTTGAAGGGATTTTTACGCCCTCCGAACAAGCTATCACCGCATTTGAAAGGATCCAGCACCATTGAACGCTTGATCGTGTTTATTTCTTCATGGTACTGTCCATCTGTTTCCATCCGTGCATCATACTCATGCTCCCACAAGACCTTGTGAGTGAACTGGAAACCTATAAGTTGATCGACGGTGCGGGCCAATGCAAGAATATCGGCAGGAGATCTAGCGTGGATATCTCCTACGATTTCACACTCAGGACGGGGGCATCCGTGCCACCAGCAACCGTTAAAGGAGTACACAGTCTTCTCACCAGTGGTACGGTTTTCGCTTAGACCATCAACCCAAAAAACAAGACCATTAACCTTAATGGGTACTTCCCCCGTGTTGCCGGCGTGCTTTATGTATACACCTGTCGGTTGCTGTAGGTGTATGAGCTAGTAAATAGCATTGTGCCCATAACTGCCAGGGTTGTTTCTGTGAATGACGGCTAAGGGGCCTTTAAGCATAAAGTTATTCTTGTACACCGTAAAACATAATGAGGCGATGGTGGTTGCGACTTGCAACGGATCGCATTTGAAACGGTCTATGTACATCCTTCTAAAGGCCTGGAAACATACTCTAAGCACCCGTACATCATTCACGCAATAACGCTCACATTCATCAGCTATATTATAAGGATTAGAATCATTAAAACTGTTGTAGTAGGTCAAAATATTCACGTTCTTCTGTACTCATACATTCATGGTTAAAGTAACGTTTGGGTGGAGGTAGTCCTACGTAATTTAAAGTTTCGCTAGTGAGAAATGTGTAAGGGAAATATCCTTTTGAAACTTCAGCGGCTACGCCCATCACCTTGGGTAGCTTTGATAATTTACAAGGTGTGAATAATAAAGTCTCTTTAAACATTACATTACCTCTTATTTGCATCTAAGTTTGTTTCCTCTTTTCAAGGGATCACCTGTAAATATCTCAGATGACTTGTGCTCCAGCAACTCCTGATAAAGGAACTGTGTGTCAAATTTTGACCCGTTATAGGCAAGAATATACAGTCATTTTTCTTAACTTGTCCGCTAACTTGACAATATAGGACACAAAGAGTTTCACAGGGCTATCGTGGGCAATCGTTTTAAAAAACGTTTGTCCGTTTACCACATTTGTGACACTCATCACACTCGATACCCATGCACTTATCACAGATAGTCTGGCTTACAAGTAAATGTGGAATAACCTCTTTGGTTTCAGTGTTCGAGTATGTTTCTATATCGTAGTACACAGTTATACAAGGGCTATTTTTAGGCTTAGCGTCTTTCATATAACATACATGCTTTACACTAACCGCCTTATATTTCTCATGGCATGTAGAACAGTGAATTTCATCACATTTATGCTTGAAATTCCCCAATTATCCATCATGAAACATACCACATTCACAGATTCTCATTTTCCTGCACGTGCCAATTAATTTATGGAACTCAAAACAGTTATTATTGAAAAATGTGCGTCTACACACATCACAATCCCTCTTCTCAGCTTTAACTATACGGCTTTCACATTTGGAGCTTTTACACTGCTCACATACCATGTGGCAATCTTTACAATGTTTCACTATCCGCAAACTCGAAATACCCCTTACACAAATCATGGTGTCTTCCATATTTTCGGATTTTATCATAACTCGCGTAAAGGTCCCTTATATTACGTATGGGGAGCTACGTTGTTCCTGACAGTCCTAAAATAAGTAGGGGTCTTGTACGATCTCTCACACAGTTTTTAAAAACATACACAGTCTTACGACGATCATCCATTCCAAATACAACTATACTAACATTCATTTCCTGTTCTCCCCTTCTCAGCTCTTCAGGACCCATATTACAGTCAAACTCAAGTTTACAGTCTACAGCTAGTTTACGGGCACGTTCCGCTACCGTAGGCAACCAAATTTCTTGGGCCCGTTTATTTAGTGCAGTAAACATACCAGCTAAGACTACTGCTATAAAGCCACAACCACGACCGATGTTTATATGCCGCCTGTAAATAGCCTGAGAATTAAAGTTAAGAGTATAAGGTGTGGCACTATGACCCGCAACACGGAATACACGGTCAATATTTACCGTGAAGTTGTCCATATTGAAGGCTATACTACTTTGAGAGGCCTGTATTATACGGCCTAATATATACTCTATATCTCAGCTGCCAAGCGTCTGAATGGTATTACTACCCAAAAATCATCTACATCTCCGTCATCTGACCCGAACCCGAAGGACAGCCTCGTCTGACTTCACGTTCGTCGCGGTTCTGAAGGGCAAACTCTACAATACGTTCAACTATGCGCCGTAGTCCGTGTTCAACACCATTGCTATACATGGATCTAGGATCAACCCTGACTATATACCGATTTCTAGTCAAGGCTGGGTGGGGGTAGCGGTGCGCACCAACTCGAATGTTATGCCATCCTCTACAGAACGAGAAGCTGCTGCTGCTGTGGAGGATGTACCCGGAATTGAACAGGAATAAGGGGTATATTTGAGGAAGGTACTATTGTGGGGTTGTGTCGTAAGACGTAGAGGTTGGGGCTCTATTACTGGTGGTCTAACAACCGGCGCAATCCTGGCACGCTTTATACCTGACGTGGAGGGCTCTTCATCATGCTCCGCTTTGAATTGTCGCGTGCTACAGGTATCGTTGGTGGACTCGGCATGGGATGGAGTCTGTGATCACAACTACACTGTCCGGGGTCATCTGTAATATCGATGATGGGGTGCTGTACCTCATCGTCATTCACGGTTCTGGGAGAAGAGAAAACAAGACTGTAGAATATAAGGATCATCACTTAAATATTTATTATATTTTGTAAATGACCCACTTAGGAGTGTGACGTGTTAGAAATGGATTCTGTAGAAAAATTCAGGTTCACGAGCCCATCCACATGTATTATATCTGGCCCTACAGGATGTGGTAAAACTGTGTTTATGCTTAAAATCATTAAAGAAAAGGGAGAGATGTTCTCAAAATTTGTGCATAAAGTTATATGGTGCTATTCGACGTATCAATCAGTGTTCAACGAGTACCAAGATGATATTTTGTTCCACAAAGGTGTATATGACGTTAATTCGTTAAAGGGAAATGAACATACAGTCATTGTAATTGACGATCTCATGTTGGAGATGGATAAAACGTTTGCCGAGACATTTACAGTATTCTCCCACCATCTTAACATAAGCGTGTTCTTCATCAATCAGAATCTATTTTTCAAAAATAGATACATGCGCGATGTGTCGTTAAATACACAATATCTAGTCTTATTCGCGCAACGTAGAGATGTATCACAAATTGGGGTATTAGCCAATCAAATGTTCCCGAATCAGCGTAAGGAGTTTTTGGAAGTTTATAAAGAAGCTACAAGCGCGTTACGGATATTTGCTTTGCGACCTTCATCCGCGAAACACGTTTAGGGTGCTTCTAAGAACGAATATATTTCCAAACGAGCCTGAAACGGTGTATATTCCAGAATGACAAAGAGGCTAAAGAAATACCATGAATTAATAAAAATCTATCATCGACTGCCCCGGGCAATGCACAGATGTTTGCTAAAAATATCGACTCCGACTTTTTAAAATGCATCTGTGAAATCTGTCTTAACGTTATAAATTGCAATGTATCAATGAAACCCTCAGAAGGCTCGCCTACGCCGTTACAAGAACATAATACGTGCACTCGCTCGTAAAAGTCAAACTGGGGAAGAAAAAACGAATTATTGTACAAAGAGGAGGGTCATTCCTCCCCATCTTATTTTCAGTTTTGGGTCCTTTACTGACTAGATTAATATAATGAAGAAAGTGGTAGTGATTCCACACGAGGTGTATGCTTCACTGCAAAGTTCAAAGAATCCAGACACGGTTCTAGAACCCCGTAAAAGCAGGCTTAAAAGAATGGAAAGCGAATTGTTAGCCCTATTAAACAGTGAAAAAACACCTGATGAGAAAAGAATCTTATACCAAGAAGCTCTGCAGAAATTTCTTCACGAGTACGAAAATTATAAGAATCCGACAGAGATTCCCGTGGTTATTAGGCACAGCACGGACAACGATGGACATGGTGACATAGGCCTGTGTCCGACGATAGAGCTGACCAACCAAAGATTAACGGGTCGGCCCACAACATATCGAGCATGTATTAAAAAGCACTCCCACATACATTGAGGAATAAAGGTTTAAGTCTTTATAATCTATTGAATGAGGATCCCAACTACAATGGACCGATACAGGTGAGATCATTGTGGAAGGAGCAAAGGTACAGGGATCGAATATCGTAGACATCGTCCATGATCTGGTGAGAAAGTGGGATAGGCCCTCACCATCAGGATGGAAGCATATTAAAGCAAGACTACAACAAATAAATGTCCCAAAACAATGATAGGAAATCTGAACAGGTTAAAAGACTTGGAACATGCTCGCACGTGACACAATTGAAGACGCCATCACCCCCGGCGGTAACACCTCTGAAGAGGAGAAAGAAGAGGTTAAACAACGGTCAACCCTACCCACGTGCCTCTAAAATACGCAAATGGCTAACATATTAAGAAGACGTTATTATGACATTTCTACCCAGCCTCCTACGGAGGCGTAGATAGACTGTACAGAAGTGTTTACAATGATGGAGTAGGAAAAAAGATGTTGAGGTTTTTGCGGGAGCAGGACGCTTATACACTTCATAAGCCTGTGAGAAAAAGGTTTAAAACAGCCAAGACAACAGGCTTCGATTGACTCTATTTGGCAAGCAGATTTAACAGACATGCAAAGATATTCAGTGTATAACGATGGTTACCGCTACATCCTATTCATAATAGATGTATTCTCTAGATATCTGTGGCTAATTCCTCTGAAAAATAAATCGCCTGAAACAGTTGCTAAAGCCACCAAAACGTTGATGTTGAAAGAAAACAGGGTTCCTGGCTATTTTTGTACGGATATGGGGAAAGAATTTATAGGCCGAGCTTTTCAGAACATGTTGACAGAGTTTAATATCAGCTACTACACTACCAATTCTATACATAAGGCTCTTTAGCTGAAAGAGTTCAACGTACCATAAAGGAACGCATGCACCGCTATTTTACACATAAAAACACACAGATTTCTAGACATTCTGGAATCATTGGCCTCATCCTACAACCGCTCACACCATCGCACGATTGGGACAACACCTAACGAGATTTTAGAAAGAGTACGCGCACAGAGCCAGATGTGAGAAGAGATGGAACACCCACCACACTCTGCGTTTCAAAATCAATGATTATGTAAGGCTGTCGCGTTCGGGAAATAAATTCGCGAAGGGATTTGAGCAAGTCTGGACACGTGAGATTTTTAAAGTTAGGGCTATGAAATCCAAAGGCGAGATAATATTGTATTACGTTGAAGATTTGAATGGGAAAAAAATCGCAGGGGTCTTTTACCGCGAGGAATTGCAGAAAGTGAGATTTAAATTAGGAAAAAATGTGTTTAAAATTGGACAAATTTTACGAAGCAAAGGTTCAGGAAAGAGAAAAATGTACCTGGTGAAATGGCTAGGATACCCAGAAAGCTTCAGCACCTATATGAAAGCTGATGCAATAATGAAGCTTAAATAGTATGCAACATGGCGCCTAACCATTTCTACGTAACACCCCATCCTCTTCATCTGTCTGTACATTCTAACAAGACACAGCCAACTTTGTAACAGAACTCGACGGACCCATTGAATTGGGTCGTGATATGTATTAGGTGGGCATATGCGAAATTCAGCTGAATACCCTCTTTTTAAGTATTGATTATAAAGAACCCGTTTTTACGGTTCGTAGAGACTGTAATGAGTGTGAAAAAGCCGGGGTAACTCGGAATGAAACCATGCGTACAGTAGAGAAGTAACACTAGGTCCTGGTCACTATGGTGCGGTCGAGGATGTTGTGAGAGACTTAAACGTAAGTTTAAAAAGCTCAAATCTTACGGACGATTTAGTATACGAAATCGTAAACAATGATCCCCGTGCATGTACTTTAGCCCTAAAATCGCAGGCTAATCGATATATTAAAGACAAAAGAGTGTTCAAAATTGTGACCGATGGACGATATCGATCAGTCATCCAAAGAGATACATTTCACGAAGCACAGCACGACTTGTCCAGCCTAATGTATCAGTTGAAATTAGAGAAAATGGTTGATGGTTATAAACCCCCAGACATGTGCTATACTTACAGCAATATAGTGGAGCACCAGTTTGTTGGGGATACCCAGGCACGCCTGCTGGGCATAGTGCACATCCCCAACCATAGAGGAAGGAGCTTGAGCATTGCATATAATAGGCCCCATTATGTGAATGTCGCAGCTAATCTAATAACCAATATTTCAATATATATAAGAACGATTAAGGAAAAAAATTTCCCATTCCGTAATGGGAGCTTAACAGTGAAGCTGCACTTTCGACGCACTGAGTTATAATGGACAGAGAACCTCTCACAGTCTATCGTGGTGTGAGATACCAGCGTGGTAGTTGGGTTCGATCCATTTTTTAAACCATACTATCTACGGCTGTCCCCTTGCTGAAGAAGGGTGCCAGATATCTCGGGAGGAAAGCGTTACAATCAGATTTTAACACGGTAGAAGATATAATGGGTGGGCTAAACCTAAAGAAGCTCGAAAAACACTTAAAGCGTATACGGGACGAAATCATCAAAGATGCAAAGAGAAAAATGCGTGGTGGTGGTGGGAAGAAGAAGGGGATTGTCCAGAAGAAAGGGTTACCAGCAGGTGGAGTAAAACGTAAAATGATATGAATAAAGAAGTGTTCTAAGCGAATGAAACCTATGGTTGACCATTTTTTTAACTGATATAAGCTAAGGACATTGATCTCATGATTCATAGTTTGTTTACCACTTGTCGAGGATGTAGCACTATTTCTAACTCGTCATGGCACGCTTCATCCATCCGTGTAGTTCACAATGTTGTAAATCGGACTGTCCTCTTCGATATGCCTCCAGCTCAAGTTTCTGTTGAACACAGCGACTTTATTACAATTAATCCGTTAAACAAAACTAGTTCCCCGACTGCCCCTATAGAATTCGTGATACCCAGCTCAGGCCCTTACTTTTTTGATCCAAGCTGTATGCACATTTACGCTAAACTGCGTATAGTCCATTCTGATGGAACGGACTGCGATGATAAACATGTTGTTTACCCTGAAAGCAACTTTATACACTCCATATTCGACCAGTGTGATTTGTATTTAAATCAGGTAAACATCTTGGCAGGAACGGGGTACTATCACTTACGATCCTATCTGGAAAATGTGCTGAACTTTTCAATAGAATGAAGGATACCTTTTTGACTGCCGAGAGCTATTATCAAGCTAAAGACGAAAGCAGTATAAAGGCTAAATTTACAAATTCTTAAAAAAAGATATACGAATGTTTTGGACGCCTGCATACAGATTTCACACTCCAAAAGAAACTGCTTGTGAATGATGTTGATATGAAAATAAAGCTCACCCGCACGAATCCTGAGATCTGTTTAAATCTGGGGCTCATCAATAAGAGGGAGCAAAACCCGTTGTGATTCACATTATGGAGACATACCTCCGCGTAAGGCGAGTGAAACTGAGTTCACCAAAACAAATAGAAATTGAAAAAAATTTACTATACGCCACAATAAATTACCCACTTAACAGAGTACAGATCAAACTGTACACGGTACCCGCAGGACTGGCTTCAAATCAGATAGAAAACGTAGCTCTTGGGGTTCTACCTAAAAGGTAATTAATTGGATTGCAGGAGCACGCCTTGGTGAATGGAAAATATGAAAAGAATGCCTTTACATTCGAGAATTTCGGCCTTAAAAATATAACTCTATTCGTCAAAGGAGTTGCGTTGGGAGGAACATTGGATAAGGAATAATCAACAGACGCTCTGCTCCCGCTTTGCGGGAGAGCATATAGTAATCTGGCCCATATCTCCGGCTTTTGTGATGGGGTTGGGATTGGGGTAACGCAGAAAGAATTCACCGATCAAATTAACCTTTATCCGTTTGATATCACTCCTGACTTAGCGGCTAGTGTAAATACACACTTAAGTCCACAACAAAGTGGAAACAGCTCAGTCAGATTGGAATTCGCCAAGCCTATAAACGCGCCTATAAGTGTACTAGTATACCTCGAATCACAAGCTCTAATAGAGAGTGACATATTTAGAAGCGTTGTCACTGACTTTTTAAATGGATGGGAATACACTTCAGAGAGTAATGAATAGTGACCGAATCACGAGATCCAAATTTATCGCTGTGTTTGCGAAGAATGAAACATTGAAATTGCTAACTACGAGAGATTGCGGTAGCCTTATTGTGAACACAGAAGTTGTTGGTAGTGAAGGGATTCTTTGGTTTGCAATCTATTTTAAAAATAGGGACCGGATGTACTACTTTGATTCCCTCGGGACTCAGCCCTGGATTGACCCTGTTGTTGTAAAATTTCTCGATCAGTTTCATATCCCCGAAATTGTATGGAATCCTTACGAACTACAAGGATATTTTAGTAATACTTGCTGGATGTACTGCCTCATTTTTTATGCATATGTCACGTGGTAAGGAATTTATAAATTTTTAAAATTTATTCGACGTGTCACTCAACGAAACGACGAAATGGTATTCAGACAGATAAAAAGCCGTTTTCCGATTGTGCGCACTCGTTGTATAGTATGATGTTTTGTTCATATATATATATATATATATATATATATATATATACAGGGTGGGCCGTAAGTTTCCATACATAGGAAAAATAAACATTTTATTATGGACAACCATTTTTATTTATATAATATGCTCTACATGGTTGCCATTGTTTTGAAAACACATTTCAATACGTGTTCCACACTGTTGATGAACACGCATTAGCACAGTTGACGTTATGCTTGTAATGGCGTTGGTGATACGTTCCTTTAGATGATTTATGTCTCGTATCTTTTCCTGATACACCATGGCCTTCAAGTGCCCCCAAAGATAGAAATCAAGGGGGGTGAGATCTGGGGATCTGGGAGGCCACTCCACAGGACCACGCCGACCAATCCAAGCATCCGGAAACTGCTGATCCAAATACCGACGCACGTGAAGACCATAATGAGGTGGAGCTCCATCTTGCTGGAAGTAAACTGGGAAGTTACCTTCCTCGTTTAGCAGGGATGGGAAAATCTCTTCTTGCAACATGTTAAGATACCTTTCGGCATTAAGATTTCCACTGACAAAAATTGGTCCAATAATTCTGTCACCCCATATCCCGGCCCACACCATCACTTTACAGGCACCTTGCATCTTCGTCGGACTCAGCCAGTTAGGGTTAGCATTACTCCAATAACGTATGTTTTGCCGATTAACCTCTCCATTGACGTAAAAATTGCTTCATCAGTAAACAAGATCTTACGTCAAACGCATATTCTTAGGGTATCTGAAACATAAAAACAAACGTTTAATTTTTCCTATGTATGGAAACTTACGGCCCATCCTGTATATATATATATATATATATATATATATATATATATATATATATATATATACAGGGCGTTTGAGAACTTTCTGTACAAATTGTAATGGGGGGATAGGCAACACCAAGACAAACCCTTTTCGTCTATAAGTGTATGTCCGCTGACGTCACCATTCGGCGCGAGAGGGCGCCGCTGCAATTGGCTAAAAGGTGAAGTGGGCTAGACTCGCGCTTGCCGCGGGCATTCTTAAATCGGACGTAGTACGCGTAACATGGAGCGCTTCACGACTGCTGAGATGGCTGACATGCATATGGTGTATGGGCTGCCAATGGAAACGGAAGAGCTGCTGTGAGGTTGTACCGACAGCGCTTCCCAAACATACGTGTGCCAAACCACCAAACGTTTGCGCATTTGCATCGGCGACTGCGAGAAACTGGAGCATTCCATGCAAACATGCATGACACTGGTCGGGAGAGAAACGTGCGCACTCCTGACATGGAAGAAGAAATCCTACGGCGATTTGAGGACAATCCAAGCGCAAGCACGCGAGGTGTTGCACGTATCCTCGGTGTGAACCACGACCTGGTCTGGAAAGTGTTGCACGAGCAGCAGTTACATCCGTTTCATCGTCAGAGAGTCCAGGCATTACAACCTCGGGATTACCCTCTTCGTGTGGAATTCGCACGCTGGTTTTTGCAGCAGACAGCGGTGCAGCCTAATTTTCCGGCCTATGTGCTGTTCTCAGATGAGGCCTGTTTCACACGTGAGGGTGTGTTTAACATGCACAATTCTCACGTGTGGGCGCACGCAAATCCACATGCTACACGGGTGCATGCTCATCAAGAACGGTTCGCCGTCAGTGTTTGGGTGGGTATCGTCCATGGCAAGTTGATTGGGCCGTACCTGCTACCTGCCCGACTCGACGGGCGGGTTTATCGGATATTTCTTGAAGAAACGTTGCCGGAACTGCTGGAAGATGTTCCCGTGGCTATTCATAGAAGAATGTGGTTTCAACACGACGGGGCCCCAGCACACTCCAGCAACGATGTGCGAGATTATCTGAACGCCATTTTTGGGGACCGATGGATAGGCCGGGGTGGCCCGTAGCCTCGCCACCGAGATCGCCCGATTTAACATGCCTCGATTTCTTCCTGTGGGGACACATGAAGAACCTCGTGTACGAGACTCCCATTTACTCAGAAGAAGACCTCGTAGCAAGAATCGCTGTCGCCGCTGGAACTGTTCCCGAAATGCCGGGAATCTTTCGACGTGTACGTCGGTCAATGCTTCGACGCTGTCGGGCATGCATTGATGCTACCGGTCGCAACTTTCAGCACCTTCTTTAAGTAAACATGCCTTCTTTAAATAAACATGTTACGCGTACTACGTCCGATTTAAGAATGCCCGCGGCAAGCGCGAGTCTAGCCCACTTCACCTTTTAGCCAATTGCAGCGGCGCCCTCTCGCGCCGAATGGTGACGTCAGCGGACATACACTTATAGACGAAAAGGGTTTGTCTTGGTGTTGCCTATCCCCATTACAATTTGTACAGAAAGTTTTCAAACACCCTATATATATATATATATATATATTTGTAGTCAATAATGTTAGTTTGTGTATTCTGTTGCTTATTTAATGGAAACTAATTGGTTATTGTACTAAAACATGATTTTTTTCATTTAATAAATTGATGAAAATACATTGTGTCTTCTTACCCGAAAAAAAGATCGAAACATAAGAAAAAACTTACATTATTTCGTTTATGATGTGACAATCGCTGGGTTCACTGCTCGGTAAAACTTCTACCTCCATATTCAGGTCCACGATATGCGTTTCTTCAAGACAAAAAGATTGTATAACACGAGTCAAATCCTCATCGGAACTTTAAAGAGAATGGATAATTAATTAGTTCATACTTAATCTTTTTTTAATAAAAACCCAATTGTTTGAAACTATGCAGAGTATATATATAGTAAGAGTATTACAATGTGAAGATATCTTTGAACCGCTCAGAGAAGATACTTTAAGAGAAAATGCCGAATAACATTTCATTGTGGAATTTATAAAATTATTTAAAACTTGCAAAGGATTGTTATAAAAAAATCAACAAATCAAAACAAGACTTTAGCATAATATTAATTGCAAACTAATCTAAAATTGCGGATATCTGATATTTTAATGAAGCATTTTAAATGTGATGAGATGAATTACTACAATCCTCCATATATTTATGATGAAATAATCCAGAACAGTACTCTTTCTCCTAATGACAAGCACACTAAAATAAATAACAAGTTTACGAATAATTGGCACCAAAAAAATAAACTTACAGGCATATATTTACTTACATTTCTACTGCAATCCATCGCGTCGGATCGAAAGGAGCGTCATTGCAAATATCATCAACGGATTGCGTTGGAAATAATCCGTCCCGATCGGCTGCGTTAAAAAGATTAATTGTAGACACCGCTGCAGTGTCTCCATCTTGATATAAATCTAGTAAACTGTAAAGTTCTTGTAATGACTAATGACCAAGGGAATATTTATTCACTGGTGAAAATAACTGTTCTAAGTTCTAGCTGAAAATATTTCCTCTTCTATGCATGATCCCCAAGCACTACCTCCAAAAGACTAATAGGCGCTTTATAAGTTTGCTGATTGGTTGTGAATGTAACTGGGGAGGACTATGTTAAATTTGTGTACCAATCGTAACACCTATATTACGGACCCTGAAGTCCTGATTGGCTGAATAATGGTGTCTTTATCTTCTCTCCGTAGATTTAATGCTGACATCTCAAGGTGTATGAGTGAATTGCCACTTGCAATCTCTACCACGATGGTTTCATTTATTTGCAATATTAATATATATTTGCGGTCATACTATTCTCGGCTTTCCCATTTTGGATACATCTATTCGACTTCACTTTCTACTTACCAATTCTCGCGTAGGAGTGTGACTAAAATATGTTTAGTTCGTGAAAATGAATGTCTGATTGGGTTGGTAGATGAATGGGTACCCTAGTGGTTATGTCGCTGGGGTCCTGATCGGAGGTTCAGAGGTCGAGTCCGGGCGATGACATTGTAATTTCAGCCGCCCGTGCTGGAGTTTAGTTCGGATTCAACGTTAAATTGTAAGTCTAAGGCGGAATGCCAGCTTGACCTTAGTCAAAATGAACAATTCTGGGAGAAGGAAAACCGAGTTAGCTATTATTACTACTGTGTAAATGCATTTGCACCACCATATATATATATATTGTTGCATATGGGAATATGATAAGGAAATTCATTACTTAATCAAAGGCTAATTTAGCCTATAAATAATTTGCTCATGGAAAAAAATCACGTGATGCTTATGTATATATAATACAATTTAAGTTTAGTTTTTAACTTCATTAGTAATGATAATATTGAAAACAATAAATACGAGTTGAGAGAGGTTCTTTTTATGTGGACTGAGACGGATGTGGGTCAAACGGTCCTTTGCGGTTAACCTTTTTGGTCGACGATTCACCTGTTTTTCGAGTTTATACCTTTAGATTCTTCTATCTTTCTTGGTTATTTGTGTATATTTATTTTCTATATCATATGTTCTTTTTCGTCTGGTATTGGATTAATGGGGTTTTATTTATTTCTTTTACTAAGCTATGGATTAATATGAAGAGTCAAGTGTATTACTTGTATTGTTAATTTTTGATTCGTTTCGTGTCTAAATGTATTGAAATAATTCGAGCAATTAAGGAGAACGTTTTCCTCTCTCTTTTGGGGCAGTATAAAGCTTTCGCGTAGTGTGTGTGTGTGTGTGTGTGTGTGTGTCATTTCTCGTTCAGCGTTGTGAGAATGCATGGGTGGGCATTACAAATTTGGACTCGTTACGCACTTTTGTATTTCTTGGAATACAAAGAGTTGTTTTAATGAAGACTTTTGTATATACACAGAGGGTTGACAAAAGTAAATAGACACTTTCGATGTATTTTACTTTGTTTTTATAAAAGTATATATATATATAATAGTCTTGTACATTTATTTAAGAATGTGTATATATATATATATATATTATATATATATATATATATATATGTATATAAATAAATATATATATAGTGTACTGTTATTTTCTGCTTGCATTTTCTGTGGAGTGCTTCAGATGAATCACCTGCTTCGAACGTGTATCGAATTTGGACTCGTTATGCAGTTTTGTATTTCTTGGAATAAAAAGAGAAGTTGTTTTAATGAAGACATTATATATATATATATATATATGATTGATAAAAGTGAATAGACACTTTCGATGTATTTTACTTTGTTTTTATAGAAGTATATATATATATATATATATATATATATATATTATATATATATAGAATTGTCTTGTACTTTTATTTAAGAATCTATATATATATTTATTTATTTATATATGTATATATATATATAATTGTCTTGTACTTTTATTTAAGAATCTATATATATATATATATAACTGTCTTGTACTTTTATTTAAGAATCTATATATATATATATATATCGGATTGATAAAATGAATAGACACTTTCGATGTATTTTACTTTGTTTTTATAGAAGTATATATAGAATTGTCTTGTACTTTTATTTAAGAATCTATATATATATATATATATATATATATATATATATATAGTACTATTATTTTTGTTTTCTGCTCTAAATTTGGTTTTATTTATTTTGGATTAAGTGAGTGTATTTCTTTAAAATTTTGTGACTCGTTTAAATAATTAGCTCGAGCAAATTTAAGGAGAATTAACTTTGATTTCGCGGAATTTTCTTTATAAAAAATGTAATTAATTTGGGGTTAAACTAAAAACAATAATCTATGTTTTTTACTCCAACTTAGACCTACAGTATAAAATGGAATCCGAAACATGATACCGAATCCACAATAGTTGATAATTTAATATATATATATATATACAGCGTTTAAAGTGTGTATTGTTATTTTGCATGCATTTTTCTTTTATTCTTAATTATACTAGCATGAAAGTACGAAGAAAACAAATGAATAAAGGATTCCTCATTTACTAAGCTTTCGCAGAAATTTCCTGGTAAAAGATAATATAAAAGTATATAGAAACGATTGACAAAATTAAGTAGACACTTTCGGTTTGGCTTTAGAATAAATGAAAGCGATTCAAGTCCCTCGAATTATAGGTAAATTAAATATTTTTCTTATGGAATGTTATTGGAATAATGTACAATGTATAGATTCCTATGTATTTCTTTTATTGTTAATTAAATAAATAATGTGTTTTAATTAGTTATTTAACTGAGTAAATTAAGGAGAATGTCTCCCTCTCTCTTGCCTATAATAAATAAGTAATTAAATTAAATGGTGCTGTCTGGTAATCCTGCATATATATATGGTGCTGCCTCGCAACTCATCTATAAATAAATAAATAGTGCTTTCTGGTAACTCACCATAATAAGGTGCACCTGAATAATAATTAGATTATATAGGGGCATCTGGCAACTCATATATATAAATAGATAAACAGCGCTCTCTGGTAACCCTCCCTATATAAATAAATAAATATACGGTGGTATCTGGCAACTCACCCTAATAAGGTACAGCTGAACATAATTAAACTTTATAGGGATATCTGGCAACTCCCGACCCTCTATATAACAGCTGAGGATCCCCAGGACGCTCATTATGCGACGGACTTCGGTGAAATAAACAACTCTCTCTCCTCCTTCTTAGGTTAAAGCTTAGGTTAGGGTTTACCTTTGGGGGAGTGAGGACATCCCACCTTCTCCACCAAAGTCCCTCCTCCTCCTCCTCCTTTCTCTCTCTCTCTCTTAGGTTAAGGTTACCCCTTTAGGGGAGGTCAGCTTCTCTTCTCCCCCAAAAGCTCCCTCCCCCCTTCATTGCAGCTTGGGGGCTAACCCCACCCCCTTCATTGCAGCTTGGGGGCTAACCCTTCCCCTTCATTGCAGGTTGGGGATAACCCTTCCACCTTGTTGCATAACCCCTCCCCCTTCATTGCTGCATTGACTTGTTGCAATACCCCTCCCACTTTGTCGCATAACCTCTTGCAACACCCCTCCCCTTTGCAACATTGATCACATTTGCAACATTGCAATAGCACTCTGTCATTTTGCGGTCATACTACTTACGCCATGAGTAATTGGTTTTGGTAAGTAGAAATTGTAAATAAATCTATAAATAATAATTAAACGTAGGATTAGTTCGTGCAGCGTATAGGCTCGTAATATATACTGTATATATATATATATATATATATATATATATATATATAATATATATATAATATAACTGCAAACAACCACAGTATAATTAATGTAAAGAACGACGCTTGTGAAGAAGAGCGTCCGCACAAGACGAGTAGAGAGAACGAGCAAATGAAAAATGACGCATGAAAAGGTGCCCCCTGAGGGCATTCGATTCCACTCGTATGTAGGAGAATTACGATTTGTGACTGATCGGGGACCTTGGTGCAGTGGTTAGCATATCCGACCGGCAATTGGATAATCCCGGGTTCGATTTCTGGGAGGTGCCTCATTTTTTGTTTGCTCGTTCTCTCTTCTCATCTTGTGCGGACGCTCTTCTACACAAGTTTCGTTCTTTACATATATATCAGATTATAACATGAATTCTGCTCGAATAGAAAACGGACGATAGATAATAGAATAACCTCAAGATAATGTGAAATAGTTTTAGAAATGTTGCAAAATACACGCGGCGACAGGTTCGCACAGGTTTTATCACAATACAGAATGATACAGAATGACTTAGGCTAGTGTAAGCTTAGGCTAGTGTAGGATTAGGCTAATGAGTATTTTCTCTGGTGTTTTTCATACAGTTACAACGCCACCCCTACGATATTACAGTAATTGAAAAAACATGGAGCCCACGAAAGAGCATATTCGACATGTGATGCTGTACGAGTTCCATAAAGGATCTAACGCTAGTGAATCCGTAAAAAAGATTCAAAGAGTTTATGGAAATGATGTTGTGAGCGAATGGATGTGTAGGAGATGGTTTGAGAAGTTCAGAAATGGAGACTTCAGTCTGAAAGATTATCAAAGAACAGGTTCGCACAGGTTTTATCACAATACAGAACGATACAGAATGACTTAGGCTAGTGTAGGCTTAGGCTAGTGTAGGATTAGGCTAATGAGTACTTTCTCTGGTGTTTTTCATACAGTTACAACGCCACCCCGACGATATTACAGTAATTGAAAAAACATGGAGCCCACGAAAGAGCATATTCGACATGTGATGCTGTACGAGTTCCATAAAGGATCTAACGCTAGTGAATCCGTAAAAAACATTCAAAGAGTTTATGGAAATGATGTTGTGAGCGAATGGATGTGTAGGAGACGGTTTGAGAAGTTCAGAAATGGAGACTTCAGTCTGAAAGATTATCAAAGAAAAGGACGACCAAATGAGTTAAATGAAGAGTTGCTGAAAGCAACAGTAGAGGAAAACCCAACGGTAACTGTAAGAGAACTTGGCCTGCAACTCGGCATTAGCCAAATGACCATTCATCGTCATTTAAAGCTGTTAGGAAAAGGAGCGAAGGTTAGAAAATGGGTTCCGCATGATTTATCACAAGCGAATCTTCAACATCGAATCAATATTTGCACATCACTGCATTCTCGGCAACTGCAGGCACCGTTTTTTAATCGGATCGTCACTGGGGATGAAAAATGGGTTCTCTATAACAATATTAAGCGTCGACATCAGTGGCTTAGCCGTGAAACAAAGCCTCAACCTCAGCCAAGGAATGGACGCCAACCAATGAAAATTTTGCTCTGCGTTTGGTGGGATATACAAGGAATTATTCATTTTGAGGTTCTGCCAGATAACCAAACAATCACAGCTGAAGTCTACTGCCAACAACTCCAACGATTGAAGATGGCATTACAAGAAAAACGTTCTGCATTAATTAATCGCAGAGGTGTTCTATTCCACCAGGACAACGCGCGCCCTCACACTGCTCGAATCACCATTGCCCAATTCGAGGCATTTGGTTGGGAAAAAATGCCTCATCCACCTTATTCTCCAGACATCGCACATGGATGGACAAAAGTTGTAATCCAGAGAAGCTATCGAAAACGAAGTGCTCGCTTTTTTTAACTTGAAACCAAGGGATTTCTTCGAACATGGCATAAAAAAAACTTTTCTACATGCGGGAGGAGGTTATAGAAAAAGAAGGGAATTATATTGATGATTAATTTGTCATTATGTCATTTAATTTTTGTTGTGAATAAACGAAAAATTCGAGCACAATATATGTTACAACCTTATATATACGTATATATATATATATCAAAACTAATGACTTCTCCTTAGGGAAACGAAGCTTACAGATGAAAAGAAGGACCAACACAGCAGCAAACATTTCCGTTTATTTTTTTTTTTATACTTCAGACGTTTCGACAAATCTTTTGTCATCATCAGTGAATTATAAGTCTTAAAACCTTAAAACAAAAATGAGAATAATGAAAATTACATCAATACACAATTAACATCATTAAAATTACATCATTACAAAAAATTAAAATCATTAAAATTAAATTAAAATTACTTCAACTGGTAAATACACAATGTTTACATCAACCTCCATACTTAGCAGAAACTGAGAGGAAACTGTATGGTCAGTAAATTAGAAGGTATTATATGTCTATGAAAATCTGTTGGTTAGTTAAAAGAGCTGTAATTTGTAAGATGAACTATTATTACACTGGTATGCATCAATTTTGCTGTCAAGGGTTTTGTAAGTGATTCTTATAGAGTTTTTCCTGCTGACTTCGAATCTGCAATCCGTTTTTCTCAATCAGCTCAGGTTATCCGGCTATGGCCTCATAAGTAAAATATAATTTTTCGTGATTTTGTCAAAGCGGAATTGGAACAGTAACATCTATCATCACTTGTTTCACTTGTATAATATCTTTTTTTACTTTTCAGGCATATAGATAAAATATTTCATAATGAATAGAGCGTGTAAAAATTATCCCAATAGATTCTGCTACATATGTGGGACGGTTACCATGCCAAATAACCAGTCCCAAATCACTAAATTTGTGAAGACGATGTATAGAGCATACTTTGGAATTAAGCTAGGGGACCAGGACAAAATTTCGCCCCTCATATGTGCTGCAAGACGTGCATTGAAAATTTGAGAAGATGGAGCAAAGGCAGAGCGAAATCTTTGCCTTTTGGAATTCCCATGATTTGGAGAGAAGGAAAAGATCACGTGACAGATTGCTATTTCTGCATGACAAACCTCCAAGGTGGGCTTATAAATTTATTTTTCTTAAATATTTTGAAATCCTCGTATGAAACTTGACATAATATTCACCATAATGTAATATTCACCATATATAGCATAATATTCACCATAATGGTAATCATACATTTACATATACATATTGTTATAGAAAATACATTTACACATACATATTGTTATACAAGTTACATTTACATATACAATGATTGTATATTTTCTTTCTTTTTCATTCATATTGTCCCCGAAGGGACAATATGAATGAAAAGAAAGAAATATACAGACTCCATCGACCTATTTCATATCTTACAGACCGCAGCCTTCCCTCACGAGCCGCCACTGTCTGAATGCTTCTTCTATTTCATATGCAAGTTTTATATCCATGTTTCTGTGTTTCTATTTTCAGGAGTTAACAAGAAGAATAAACACATTGTTGTATACCCTGACATTCCTTCTGCTATGAGACCTGTACCCCATGGTCCTGGAATTCCAATACCCGACCCACCTCAAACCCTGGACTTCGATGATTCTGATGATGAATCAATGACCAATGCCAATGACCAGTCCCAGTCGTATATACCTCAAAATACCGCTTCAAATGAGCCGAGGCCTCAACCAGGCCAAACTTAATGATCTTACAGGGATTTAGGACTTTCCAAATTAGCTGCCGAGATCTTGGGCTTACGACTTCGAGAGGACAACTTGCTGGCTCCGGGAACAACATTCTCCTGGTATAGGAAACGAGAGGAAGAATTCCGCAAGTTTTTTGCAGTGCACGAAAATACCTCTTCCTTAGTGTACTGCTGCAATGTTGAGGGGCTAATCGAATCCTTGGGCCTGCCATATAACGCATCAGAATGGAGGCTATTTATAGACTCGTCTAAACGAAGTTTGAAAGCAGTACTTCTCAACATTGGGAATAGGGTTGCATCAGTCCCTGTAGCACATTCCGTACAACTTACTGAGAGCTACGATAACATGAAAATTTTACTGGATGCTCTCGTATACGACCAACATAACTGGAGGATCTGTGGAGATTTGAAGGTAATACTAATATCATAAGTAAACTATTGCTATTGACTATGTTGTTTTTCCAAAGGTTATTTGAGAGCGTATAAGAACACTTAACTTCCCCACAGAAGTGATACAGTCCAATGCATAGATTTTTTTATCTGATAGAACAAATTCTCTAAATTCTTTAAATATTTTCATTTTTTTTCAGATTGTGGCATTTGTATTGGGAATGCAAGGGGGATACACGAAATACCCATGTTTCCTCTGCAAATGGGATAGCCGAGCGGATGAGAAGCACTATGCACAGCATGAATGGGCATCCAGAGAGAATTTTGAACCTGGGTCGCATAATGTCGTTTCAGTGCCCCTTGTACCACCAACAAAAATTTTGCTCCCACCACTTCATATTAAGCTGGGCTTGATGAAAAATTTCATCAAATCAATGAATAAGGAGGGTTCAGCATTCCGATATCTCGAAAGTAAATTTCCTCATATATCTGATGCTAAACTAAATGCTGGGGTTTTTGATGGTCCTCAAATTCGAACTTTGATCAAGGATACTCAGTTCGAAAACGCAATGACTCCAACTGAGAAGAATGCCTGGCAGGCATTCAAATCAGTTGTCACTGATTTTCTTGGCAAGCGTAGAAGCCCAGAATACGAGTCCGTTGTCGAAAACTTGATGGAAGCTTTCAAAGCTCATGGGTCGCGCATGTCCATAAAAATGCACTTTTTGTGGTCCCACTTGGACTATTTTCCTGAAAATTGCGGGGATTATAGTGAGGAACAGGGTGAATGATTTCACCAAGATATCAAAATAATGGAAGAGAGGTACCAGGGAAACTGGGATATCAATATGCTGGCGGACTATTGCTGGTGTTTGAAGCGAGACGTGCCCGAAGAAAAACACAGACGGAAAGCCAAAAAAACTTCATTCCTTCCTCAATAAACTTTTTTCCATTTTCATTGTATGAATAAAAGTATTTATTCACACAATGTTTTCATTTTTCACGAGTGTTCTTATAATATTACTCGTATCTACAGTGTTTAAGCTAAAAAAAATCAATAAATTTGGGGATAAAATTGGACTTATAATAAATGGCCAATAGAGAAAAAACCTGACCTGATTGAGGAAAACCAATGTCATTTTCGAATTCAGCGTGGTCGAATTATATAATATGAGTTGAAAAAACCCTCACAGCAGACAAAAACATTTCATATGCATACCAGTGTTATTAATGGAAGGTTCGTTTCTATAGATGTACAAAGATTCTAAAATTCGGAGTTCTGTAAGGTTATTGGATCTGGTTAGAATTTCGAACTGAGTTTTGTGAAGAGGATGGTTGTTTTCATTACTATGGTTTCTAATTGCGGATTGTGGTGGGCTACTGAGGGGACGGTTGGTACGGACTGATAAGCCCAAATGTTCAGAAAGGCGTACCTCCAGTTGGAGTTGAGTACTGCCAATATACGCAGCCTTACAGCTGTCGCACGTTTATTTGTAAACATTAGGGCACACAGTTTTGGGGAATTTGTCTTTGAACTTTAACAAATTTGATAATTTAAGTGGGTTGACGAGGGCGAATCTAAAATTTACTTGGGGATAACTAGACTTGAGCAGTTTGGACACTTCGGACCTAGTATGTTTCATGGACTGCTCTCGACTTTCCTATGAAATTGCAAACAAGGGCAGTCGATAACCCTGATTTTGTTCCTGCAATCGGTTTTCTTGAGAAACTAACCTGACCTGACCTAATCGAGTTTCTTATACTATTGTTTTTTGCAAGATATCGCACTAATTCTTGTCATTTTTTGTGAATTTGTATGGCGTAAACGCCATACCAGCTCGGACTTATTCAAAAAGATGTTGGAGTGTATTGCGTCGTTTTAGTAAATGAATTTATTCAATATCCAATAACATTTTTCTTTATCATTTCTCAAGAAAACCGATTGCAGAAACAAAATCAGGGTCATCGACTGCCCTTGTTTGCAATTTCGTAGGAAAATCGAGAGCAGTCCATGAAACATACTAGTCCCGACACTTCACCTCGAATACACAATAATAAATAACCATAAAAAGGTAATTTAATATATCTGGTTTCTTTTTATACTGTAGTTATGGGGAGTTTAGTATTAAGAGTGTTATTTAAAAATTTCGGTACTTTTGCATTATCCTCCCAACACTAATTTTTTTTTATAACGGCTAACGCCTGCGGCGGGCTGTTTTTACCGTAACCTAACCTAACCTAACCTAACCAAACCTAACCTAACCTAACCTAATACCAACACTAATTTTTTTTATAATGGAAGGAAAATAAAGTACCATAACCAAAACCAAACCAACATTATATAAAAAAATTAGTGTTGGGAGGATAATGCAAAAGAACCAAAATTTCTTTAATTGGTTGTCAAAAAGATGAGAAGGGTTGTAATTATTAATAAAGTACTGTCTTAAAAGTTTAAATTCTTCGTTTCATGAAAAGTAATCTGAACAAATCCGGTAACTTCTTGTTAATAATGTTACTATACCACTAATCTTATATTTATAAAAAATACAACTTAAATAACACCAGTACACATTTAAAAACTTGTCGATCGATTTTTACAAACTAGTTGGTGATTCTATATAATTTGAGTGCGCGCTGATCTCAAAAATATAGTTAGTTTTTCCCTATCACGTATGGTTTTCTTACTACAGGATGTGTCATAAATCCCCCATTTATCCCCAAATGTGAACCATCTTATCGAGACCAACATTGGATTGCACATGCTAAACCATAAATTTTGTTGTTATAGACTACAGTAACGCTTACATAATAATGTAGGGTAAATATATATAACAACCAGTCCCGTTCCCAGCAAAATACTCTCTCCCCTCCCATCAATGGGTGGTTAACATCTGGGGACAGATGAGGTATTACAACACCCCTTGTAGCACGAAATCTTTAGGTGATAGAGTAAAACCTAATTAAAGCAGAATTAAATAGCTCCTAGCTCTTGGACAAGCATATTGCTTGTTTATGAAAGAATAAAAAAATAACTGAAAGAAACAAAATATATTTACCTTCTTTACTTGCAAACATTAGAGGACTTATTCCAAAGACTTAAGACTACGAAGGTAGATCTGACTAATGACGACTAAACCGGTGCTTCTTTGATGTTTTCTTATGCTGTGCGTTAGGCTGATCTCGTTGCAGACACCAGCAGTAATCCGCCATCATATTTGTATGCCATCTTCCTTGATATCTTCTTTCCATGGTTTTGATGTCCTGGTGAAATCGTTCACCTTGCTCCTCACTGACATCTCCGAGATTTTTGGGAAAACGATCAAGATGCGAAATAAGAAGTGAACTTTCAGGCTCATGTTGCAGCCTAAGGCGCAAAACTTTTTAAGCATATTTTCCACCAGTCTTTCATAATTTTGGCTTTTGTAGTTTCCCAAGAAGTTTTCAACAACATCTTTGAAACCAAGCCATGCTTCTTTTTCTTTATTGGTCATTGTGTTCAGGAAATGATCGTCTGTCAATAACTTTCTAATCTGAGGACCTATAAAAACACCTTCCTTTATTTTCTCGTAGCTAATCTTTGGATATTTTGAACAAATGTACTTGAAACACTCACCTTCTCTATTCAATGCTTTGACATACTGCTTCATCAAGCCTAATTTAATGTGCAAGGGTGGTAGGAGGATCTTATTTGGTTCAACTAGATGTCCATGTAAAATGTTCTTTGATCCTGGGGTAAGATTCTCTCTAGGAGGCCAAGTTTTCCTCTTCCAGTGCTGGTCACGTGCTCGACTATCCCATTCGCAGATGAAACATGGCATCTTAGTGGATCCTGATTGCTGCCCAAGTAACATGCAAAGGACTTTGAGATCCCCACACAATATCCATCTGTGATTTTGATACTGAATTTTTTCCAGAAGCGGTTTCATGTTATCATAGGTCTCTTTTAAATGAGTAGAATGGGCCACTGGGATTGATGCATATTTGTTACCGTTGTACAGTAACACTCCTTTTAGACTGGTTTTAGAGGAATCTATAAACAACCTCCAGTCACTGGTTTGGTATTCGATGCCTAGCTTGCACACTAATCCTGTGATGCCCTTGCAAAATACCAAGGGACCATCTTCTTCGAAAAAAGGCACGAAGTCTTTCTCACGATTTCTGTACCAAGTGAAGTATGTGTCGGATGCCAATAAATTGTTCTCCTGCAATCTAGACCCCAAAAAGTTCTGCAGAATCCTTAGGCAGATTCAAATCCCTGACTAAGTCATTTAGTTCGGCTTGGGTTAATGGTTTAGGAGGATCTCGGTCAGCTGTTGGCTGTTCATAAACATCATCATTGTCTGGATTTGGAGCTGAATCAGAATCTGAATTGTATTGATCCAGACTCTCGGGTGGGCGGGGAATAGGAACTTCTGGACCATGGGGTACCGGCCTTATTGCAGATGGAAGACTTGGGTATTGAAGGCTCTCTTTATTCTTTGCATTATAACCTTTAACATTGCAAGAACAGAAGTAGCAGTCGTCGGTATGGTTTCTAGGCTCGCGCCATACCATAGGGATCCCATATGGCAAACTTTTCTTTTTACCTTTGCTCCAATTCCTTAGTGCCGCAACACACGCAAGACAAACCTTGTGTGGAGCCCAACTTTTGTCTTGATCTCCTAATTTAATTCCAAAATAAGCATGATAAGCTGTCTTAATGAAGGTCGTTACATTTGTCCTTTGTTTTACAACAACATACCGACCACAAATATAACAAAATATGTCTGGACTATGGGTACATCCTCTAGAAGCCATTATTAAAATTTTAAAGACGTAATGTTAGAATTATCTATCTGAAAAATATGAAAAAACGAAATTAATTAAAAATAAAAAAAGTAAAAAATTACAAAACGCCCCAAAATTGTTTTGCTAATAACTTTAAAACTGTGGGTGTTAGAAAAAAACTGGTAGCTTTTTTTAATTCAGCGCAGCGAACTTCTTCAGAATCACAACTCAAAATAAAGAAATCGATTTTCATGCAGACCGGTGTAATTGGTTCCCTAACCAGTAAAAGTTTGTTTTCTAAATAGTGAAGTCTGGAACTTGTTATTAGCCCGTTTAACTAGAACATCCAGGAAAGGTAAACTATTATTTGTTTCGTTTTCACATGTGTACTTAATATTACTATGTTGTTTATTAAGATAATGAAGAAAAAGTTTTACGTGTGAAGGATGTTTAAATATTAAAAAAGTGTCAACCACGTATCTTCTGTAATATATACGGGTTTAAAACTATTAGGACAACTTTTCAACCAAATTTCTTCGTAATGGCAAAGAAATGCATTGGCTAGTGTTGGGCTCAACGAGGAACCCAGAGCTACCCCATCAATTTGGCTGTAAAGGTTGCTATTAAATAAGAAAAGATTATCACAACATGCTATTTCGAGGAGGTTTTTAAATTGAGTCTGACTGAGGCCATTAATAAGAGTATTACCAGTAGTGAATAACTTGTTTAGTATGATATCTAATGTTTCTTTTAACGGGACATTAGTAAATAATGACGAGACATCAAAACTGGCCATAGTAAGAGAATCGGCACGATTGATCTCTTTTATATCTTTAGCAAAATCAAACGAGTTGTTAATGGAATAATCATTATAGGTAAGTTTTGAAAGGAAGGGAACGAAGAATTTAGCTGTTATAATTGAATGTACAATGCTTACAAGAAGTCTCACGCCTCTGTCTCGTCCCAAGCTAGTCTGTTAGGTATAAAATGGGCGGTCCTTATGGCAGCGGAGGTGTGTTCAGATTGGTGCACATAACTGCTCTAACCCAATCAATGACGTCATTATTAGGTCACTTCTGCTACATTTAAGTGTTTAAAATACGAATGATTAAGAAGCAGAATGACCAAGTTTCGGGATGTTGGGATGGTTATGGAGCAATCCTAGTCATCATAATATTAGCTGGGCATTACATTATACCGTCTCAGTATATACTGTAGACTATAGAGAACGACTAATTCGACAAATATCCTAAATCATGGCATTATACCTGTTATTTTGACGCAGGTCTAAATTATTTGCTCAAATGCAATTATTGATATTAAGTAATTGTTGGGAATTGTTGTCAATATTGTTGTTTGTGATACATATCGTACGTGAAGAATCTAATGACCAAATTCCTCAGTGAACCTCTCACGCGCTCGCATTTCGAAGAAGTCACGGTCGTCTCACTAATAGATAGTTTATCCATTGTTTTAAGTGGTAACCTATTAAGCGAACTATGTTACACCTCTTCCATCTTATGAAAGTCATTAGTCTAAAGCAAGACTGGTGGGCCGTGAATCAGAGAAATTTGCATTTGATTTGTTCATCGTAATTATTACGTAATATAGTATACTGTATATAGTAGTATATAAGAGTTTATTGGTAGCATATCATATGACAATTCCCATAAACATGTGATGACCTCGATGTTGCCAGTTTTTATTTTTTTCCTGAAACTATTACCTTTTCATAGTTTGTTTCAACAATGCATATATTATCATCTCCACGAGCGTAGACATTGCAAGAAAAGATTCTAACTAAGGATAAGTAAAGTTCTTTCATGGTCACAATATATACTTTTATAGATGTCAAACATAAAAATATAATAAAATTCTATATTAACATAAATATATATTCGATACACATTTACGTCATAGCTTTAACATCAGTATTTCGTATAGCTTCCTCCAGCATCAATAATTTCTTGCAATCGTTGCGGCATAGAAGAGGCCAGATTGTAGGGAATGTTTGGTGTTCGGCGTAAGCTCTCCCAACTTTTCCTCGTGTGAGCTAAAAGTGCTTCAAATGTTCTTTCATTGCGTTGCTCCCATTCGTTAATCATTATTGCCCAAAGGTTTTCAATCGGATTAAATCAGGAGAACGTGGTGGCAGAATTAGATTAATAATCTCTGGGTGATCTTCGTACCACGCTCTCACAACGTTACTCCTATGAATGGGACTGTTATCTTCCATTAAGTAAAATGGTTCCGGTGCTGGAACCAGATACGCACGAACACTGGGTAGCAGCACCTCTTCCAGTATCTGGCAATATTGCTGTCCAGTAAAGCGTCCATCTACTTGAGTCAATTCTCCGACACCATAGCCAGACATCCAGCCCCACACACCGAGATTGATGTGACCACTACGTTTGCTCGGGAAAACATTTCCTTCTTCATAGCGTTTTCCGCGCTGCCTCCAACAATGCAGGAACCATGACTATCTGTTGAAAATGTTTTTTCGTCACAGTACACAACTTTTCTCCAGAATTCTTCCTCCTGCGGCAAGTATTGCAAGGCAAATCCCATCCGCGCCTCTTTATGCTCAATCGTCAATGCAGGTTTTATAGCTGGACGGCGAGAAAAATACCCTGCCTCGTGAAGTCTGTTGTTCACTGTATTTGCGCTACAACGAAGGTTCAGGTGTCTGTAAATATGCGTCGCTGGAACAAACGGATGCTCTCTGGCATGATTAACAATCGCAGCATCTTCCTCTTGAGATGTTGAACGCGGAGGACCAGACCTCGGCAAAGTAGCGATTGAGTTTTCTGCTTCATACCGATGAATCCACCGTTCCACAGTGCTTCGATGAACGTCTAGTCGTCTTGATTTCTCTTATTGGCACACCATATTCATGCAATGTCACCATTGCTCCCCGCATTGCCTGGGTCGTCTCGTGGTGCACAGACGGCCTTTCCATCTTTGTGTAAATGGCTTATGTGAAGCGTGCTGGGACGATAAAGGAAATGAGGATACCATGCACCCCTTCTGAAATTGATTTCGGTTGTGAAGGGTACCAACCCTTCGAATGGTAATAATAATCAGCCAATTTCCTATTTTGTTGAACATATGCATAAAAAATTCGTCTTAAAAGCCAAGGATCCAAAGATTGTCAGCAATAGTTTATATCCCAACTGAATATAGTCAGCCATCAACAGTATAATCATATTTTATTTCCATAACTACTCATGACTACTCTGTCATAGTAAATAACCTTATTATGACTTAGGTAGTAGTGGTAATTCTGAGTGGCGGCCCTAGCCACATACGTTAAACCTATCAGTGCGTCTAAGACCAGACTCTTCTGTTTCTGTCAATTCATTGTTAGTTTAAGGTATTTTGCTCTTTGTCTTTCTAGGTCTAGGGCATTAAAATAAATATTTGAGTTTGTGTTTAGCATTTCATATGAATTTCTCTCCTCTCCCTTAACCCATCCCGCGTTCATTTTAGCCCCCTCTCTCCCTTTCCTCCTCCCTTCGTAATTCCCCACCCAACCTTTTCCTTCGACATAGCAACGCTTACCTCCATCCTCATTCCACTTCCTTCATTAAACCTATTATCGTTTTTACTGTCCCTTCCTTCCATCCTTCAATGCCAGCGTTCTTAAACCTAGCACATAAATTATGTAATATGGAATCTAACACCTTAGATCTCTACGCATTCATGTTACTTGAAGAAGCCTGTGTCTTATGGGAATCTAAGTGTTGAGAGTGGGCTTGGGGGTAGTCTATAGATTATTACAGATGACCTTGAACGCTCCAACTATTTAAAAATAGTTATTTATTACGCACATCATATGGCATAATACACACATGAATTTAAGTATCTCTTACACTATAGGAATGGAATTGAATCCTACCAGAGTTAAAAAGTCGCAAAATATGATAGATTAATATGTATTAAGAGGTCACTAAGAGAAAAGGATTTGGGCTAGAGCGGAAGGCAGAGAGTATATTTTCCCCGAGTTTCGGTTATTATTAACATTATATGGATACATTGCAGATGTCCCTGCTGAAGACCTCTGATGGGATGCGGTGTGATCAGAGAGAGAGAGAGAGAGATATTTACAAGGAGTTACAAGGAAAAGAAGTACCTCTAAAGGCCTTGCGGCCCATACCGAGGAGGTACCAATGGCAACGGGTGCCAAGGAAAATTTTCTACACACTCAAATAGTGTGCAAGATTTGGTCTAACCTTTTCTTGAAATGATCCACAGAGGAACTGTTCACAACTTCTGAAGGTAAACTGTTCCACGTGTCACAGATCTTATACGTAAAGTAATTCCCACACACAGTAGTCCTAAACCGTTTCAAATCCAACTTCCAACCATTGTTGCGAGTTGGGTTATCATTTAAACTAAACATGCTACTAAAATCGACATTGTTGAACACGTGTAAGAACTTGAAAACCTCGATCAGTTGACCGCGCAGCCTCCGAGTTTCCAGCGAAAACAAGTTCAGGGCGCGTAACCGTCGATTGTAGCCCATATGCCTAACGGAAGGGATTAACTTTGTGGCCCTCGCCTGCACTCGCTCCAGCCTCTCAATATCTTTCCTGAGGGTGGGCAACCAGAACTGCACAGCATACTTCAGGTGCGGCCGAACCAGGGAATTGTACAGAGAGAGCACAATCTCCTTGTTCCGAAACTGAAATTGCCTCCTGATATAACCCAACAGCTTCTGGGCTTTTTTTTCCACCTCTACGCACTGTTTCGTAAACTTAAGGTCGCTGCTAATTAGCACACCCAAGTCCTTTTCCAAATCAGTCGCCTCGATATTACTCCCCAACATCGAGTAGTCCGACTTGGGATTGGCGTAGCCAATGTGCATCACTTTGCATTTACCCAAGTTAAACGGCATTTGCCATTTTTCGGACCACTCTCCTATCCTACCTAGGTCCGCACGCAGTTGCTCGATCGCTTCTGGCGTCCCAACATTGGCCCCAAGCTTGGTGTCATCAGCGAATTTTGCGATCCGACTGACGATGCCAACGTCGATATCATTTATGTAAATGATAAACAACAGTGGCCCCAAAACGGAACCCTGAGGAACCCCACTAGTGACCGAGGCCCAATCCGAACTAACCCCTTTAATTACAACCCTCTGCTGCCTATTTTTCAGCCAGTTTTCAATCCACTAGAGAGAGAGAGAGAGAGAGTAGAGAGTGAGAGTAGAGAGTGAGAGAAAGAAGAGAGAGAGAGTAGAGAGAGAGAAGAGAGAGAGAGTGAGCGTATAGAGAGAGAGTAGAGAGAGTAGAGAGATAGTAGAGAGAGAGAGTGAAGAGAGTAGAGAGAGTAGAGAGAGTGAGTGAGAGTAGAGTTACAAGGAGTTACAAGGAAAAGAAATACCTCAAAAGGCCTTGTGGCCCATACCGAGGAGGTACCAGAGAGAGAGTGAGTGAGAGAGTAGAGAGAGTGAGTGAGTGAGAGAGTAGAGAGAGTTACAAGGAGTTACAAGGAAAAGAAGTACCTCAAAAGGCCTTGCGGCCAATACCGAGGAGGTACCAATGGCAACGGGTGCCAGGGAAAATTTTGTAAAAGTTTATTTTTCTTTCAACTATCCTAGCATTAGTAGAAAACTGGATAGAAAAGTAGAAGGCTCTCTCCCCACCCTCCGCTCCCTCCCTGCCAGAGGCAGGTACGGAAAAAGGTTGAAGAAAATACCTTGACCCTGGAAAAGTAGCCAAGGAAATTTTACAGGAAAGTGGAGAATATATAAATAGCTCTATATTTAGCTTGCTCACAGAGACACCGAGCAAGCGAACTCCTGCAGAGTTTTCTGAGGTTTTAATCTTAAACTATGAGTGTGTTCAGTACTTTGTCTAGCCTATTTGTAAACAGATTTACACTTTCACTGGAAACAACCTCTGAGGGAAGTTGGTTCCAGATATTAACTATTTTATAGGAAAAGAAATTTCCGCAGACTGAGGTCCTAAATGTCTTTACACACTCAAATAGTGTGCAAGATTTGGTCTACCCTTTTCTTGAACTGATCCACAGAGGAACTGTTCACAACTTCCGATGGTAACCTGTTCCATGTGTCACAGATCTTATACGTAAAGTAATTCCCACACACACTAGTCCTAAACCGTTTCAAATCCAACTTCCAACCATTGTTGCGAGTTGGGTTATCATTTAAACTAAACATACTTCTAAAATCGACATCGTTGAACCCGCGTAAGAGCTTGAAAACTCGATCAGTTGACCGCGCAGCCTCCGAGTTTCAAGCGAAAACAAGTTCAGGCGCGTAACCGTCGATTGTAGCCCATATGCCTAACGGAAGGGATTAACTTTGTGGCCCTCGCCTGCACTCGCTCCACCTCTCAATATCTTTCCTGAGGGTGGGCGACCAGAACTGCACAGCATACTCCAGGTGCGGCCGAACAAGGGAATTGTACAGTGAGAGCACAATCTCCTTGTTCCGAAACTGAAATTGCCTCCTGATATAACCCAATAGTTTCTGGGCTTTCTTTTCCACCTCTACGCACTGTTTCGTAAACTTAAGGTCGCTGCTAATTAGCACACCCAAGTCCTTTTCTAAATCAGTCACCTCGATATTACTACCCAACATCGAGTAGTCCGACTTGGGATTGGCGTAGCCAATGTGCATCACTTTGCATTTACCCAAGTTAAACGGCATTTGCCATTTTTCGGACCACTCTCCTATCCTACCTAGGTCCGCACGCAGTTCCTCGATCGCTTCGGGCGTCCCAACATTGGCCCCAAGCTTGGTGTCATCAGCGAATTTGGCGATCCGACTGACGATGCCACCGTCGATATCATTTATGTAAATGATAAACAACAGCGGCCCCAAAACGGAACCCTGAGGAACCCCACTAGTGACCGAGGCCCAACCCGAACTAGCCTTTAATTACAACCCTCTGCCGCCTATTCTTCAGCCAGTTTTCAAGCCATCTACCTATTTCCCCACCGATACCCAGCGCGTGCACTTTCGCCATTAGCCGGCGGTGAGGTACCTTATCAAAGGCTTTCTGAAAGTCGAGATAAAGTATATCAATCGCCCTACTCTTATCGTACTCACCCAACATGACGTGGAAAAACTCGAGCAAGTTGGTGAGACACGACCTATGCCGTCTAAACCCATGTTGGGAGTCCCCAAGCAGCTTGTGGGAATCCAAATGGTCAACGATCCTATCCGTTATTATCCCCTCTAATAACACTAGGCAACAAAGATTTTGTTACAGAAGACCAAATAGGTGCTCCTAGCTAATTTCGGTATGCTGATTTCAAATCTATAATTAGATTTTTTCTATCACGTCTAGATTTTGTGTAAAATGCAAATCACTTTTAGTAAAATTTTCTACCACGTCCAGATTTTGGTTTTAATCGGCTTAATGCCAGTAATATGAAACTTGCTTTTCAAGGTTAAAGCAATTTTTTTTGCCAACTATATACAAATTCGAACAATTTTGATAAATAAAATTTATCCCGAGTTGGCAACACTGAGTCAAGAGCATAGTAACGGGCAACGGCACATCGTGATAATTACTTTCTACGTTTTTTCAGATATTGTATGGTAATTCAAAATGGCATCAAATAGACGTGCTTGTGTAAATCACCCAGAGAAACTTCTGCTTTGTCTGTGGACAATATACACCTAAGCCACAACGTAGAAACATAACAACAAAGATTAAACTTGCCGACAAGTGTTATTTTGACTGTAAGTTAGGAGACCAACAGAGCGACTGGGCACCACATATTTGCTGTGCACAGTGCAATGCAATGTTAATAGCTTGGATGAATGGTAAAAGAAAAGCTATGCCGTTCTCAGTCCCCATGGTTTGGCGTGAGCCGAAAAATCACTTCAATGATTGTTATTTTTGTTTGACAAAGATTGCTGGTTTCACAAAGAAAAACAAATCAAAGATCACGTACCCAAACTGCGAATCAGCAATGAAACCAGTACCACATGATGAAACAAATCCACCACCAGTTCCACCAGCAACGATAACAGACAGCAGTTCATCTGAAGATTCTGCTAGTGATATAGAAACAGGGAAAGATGGCATATATGTTCCAGATGCAAATATTTCCCCACATTTGTTAAGTCAAGCGGAGTTAAATGACTTAGTGCGCGATTTGGAATTACCAAAAGAAAAGGCAGAGTTGCTTGGTTCAAGACTTCAAGAATTTAATCTTCTCCAACCAAACACCAAAGTTTCCCATTTCCGCCATCGCCATTTGCAGTTTTCATCATTTTACTTACAGGAAGAAAACGTTTGTTTCTGCCACGATATCAGTGGTCTGATGCAAGGGATTGGCTGTCGCTATGATCCAAAAGAATGGAGACTGTTCATTGACTCTAGTAAAGCTAGCCTTAAAGCTGTATTACTGCACAACGGCAATGAAAAACCTTCAATACCTGTAGCACATGCCACTGGCCTTAATGAGACTTATGAATCGATGAAACTGCTGCTAAGACTCATCAAATATAAGGACCACACATGGAATATTTGTGGCGACCTTAAAGTTGTATCATTACTTCTTGGGTTACAGTTGGGCTACACAAAGCATATGTGCTTTTTGTGTCTATGGAACAGCAGAGATGACAAGAACCACTACAAAAAACATGATTGGCCATCTAGAACTGAACATGTTGTTGGTAAATACAATGTGAAACACCCAGCACTTATTGACCCTCAGAAAGTACATCTTCCACCACTTCACATTAAACTTGGCCTTATGAAAAATTTCGTGAAGGGTATGGATCATCAAGGTAGTGGTTTCCAATATTTAAAGGATAAATTCAAAGGAATATTGACAGATGCTAAGCTAGAAGCTGGAGTTTTCACTGGACCACAGATCCGCAGTGTCATCCACGACTCATCGTTTCCATCTAACCTAAATGAGAATGAACTAGGAGCATGGACATCTTTCGTTGAAGTTGTCAAAAATTTTCTTGGAAACCACAAAGCTGAAAACCACCGTAAACTCGTAGAAAACATGCTTAAATCTTATGAAATAATGGGATGCAGAATGTCTTTGAAAATTCATTTTTTACATTCTCATCTTGACTTCTTCCCGGCCAACCTTGGGGCTGTAAGTGACGAGCATGGTGAGCGCTTCCACCAACAGATCTCAGTTATGGAAAACAGATACCAAGGTAATTTCAACCCAAATATGATGGGAGATTATTGTTGGTTCCTGCAGAAGGAGAGCTCGTCATCCTACAAGCGACAAAGGAAGAGGACACACCAAAGTTTCACTTAAGAACAGGAATTTGCCTTTCAGTAGTAACAACAAAATACTAACGCGCTTTGGGTGGATGGTTGGGCGCAGGGGTGGTAACTCCGCCAGCGGAATTCCGCTGTCTGTCTTAAGCCAGAATAAAGGAGGAAAGACATCCCTGTTCACTAATTATTTAAGTATGCTTAACATAAAACGTGGCACGGAAAAGTAGCTTAGACGGCTTTCGTAATAGAAGCGGTGAGAAAAAAAAATGAAAAATAGGGGTTTTCGGTTACACAAAATCTGGACGTGATAGAGAAATTTTGATATCAGATCTGAAATCAGCATCACCGCTTTAGTAGGAATCAGTAGTTCACGTGTCTGTAACAAAAAAAAAGTTGAAATTTGTTGCCTAGTGTAATTTACCTACAACTGAAGTGAGACTAATGGGACGATAGTTCCCTGGACTTTCGTGATCCCCTTTCTTAAAGATAGGGGTCACGTTGGCTTCCCTCCAGTCACCAGGCACCTGGCCCGTCTCCAACGATTTGTTGAAGACTGTAGCCAGGTGGGGAGCCACCTGGTCGCGCACCTCCCGCAACACTCTGGGGAGAAACTGGTCTGGCCCAGGAGCCTTAAACGCGCTCAGTTTGTCTATTCTATCGGCAACGACTGTCGCGGTACATCGAACATATCCAGGCCAGCACCTTCGTGCCTCACGCCTGGCTCGGGGATGATGCGGGTGTCCTCCCTGGTGAACACTCCCGCAAAGTACTCATTAAGCACATTAGCGATGTCCGCGTCCGGAGGTCCGCAGAACGCCGCTTCCGTCCTTTAACGGACCTATAATGCTTCTAATGGGCTTTCTACTATTAACATAACTGAAGAACTCCTTAGGGTTCCCCTTGCAGAGGCTTGCCACCCGTAGTTCTTCGTTACGTTTCGCTAGCCTAACCTTCGCCTTCACTTCCCTACACAGGCGGACATACGCTAAAGTGTTCTCATGGGAACGATTGGCCTTCGCCCTCCTACACGCTACTTTCCTATTTCGGATAGCCGAAGCTGTCACGATTGAACCACTTAGGCTGCGTTGAAGCAGGGGTGACCGGTTTTGAGGGTATGGCAGCAGACTGCAGCACCATAAACTCGTCCCGGAATGCACTCCACACTCCCTCAACATCGCCGCCGACCTCTAACCCCATATCTCCTACGCTATCCTGAGGCTAACAAAGTTCGCCCGCCGGAGATCGAGCTTACTGCCTCTCGAGTTACTACGCTTCACCCGAGGGACGCACACACGGAACCTAATAAGACTGTGATCACTCCCGCCCAACGATTCGTCAACGGTGAGGCCAGTGACGAGGTTGTCTTCGGTCGTGAACACTAAGTCTAGAACGCTTTCGCCTCGTGTAGGCTCGTTGACCCACTGAGTGAGGAAGTTCTCATCAGCAAAGTCAACTAGCCTCCTCCCTTCAGCATCGGCAGTCCTGTTTTCCCACTTTATGCCGCGACAGTTGAAGTCTCCTAAAACTACACACACCCTATCCCCTAGCAGGCTACTGAGTTCGGTGTACAGGGCTGTATCCTCCTCGAGGAGGAGATGCGGAGGTCTGTACACCAAGATTAACCTATAGTTCGTCCCTCCCACGTTCAGATCGACGCCAAGCAGCTCCCGTTCCGACCGGAACTGGCAGTCAACCGGACTCAACGTGTCTCTGACGTATAGAGAGAGTGAGTGAGAGAGTAGAGAGAGTGAGTGAGAGAGTAGAGTGAGAGAGTAGAGAGAGCGAGAGTAGAGAGAGCGAGAGTAGAGAGTGAGTAGAGAGAGTGAGAGAGTAGAGAGAGTGAGAGTAGAGAGTGAGTAGAGAGAGTGAGAGAGTAGAGGGAGTGAGAGTAGAGTACAGAGTGAGTAAAGTGGGGGGGGGGTAATCAATGTAAACCGAAAATACTTCTATCTATAATTTTGCGAACAGGAAAACAAAAGCACGAGACCATCGGACCGCAAAAGAAAAAATAATGCACCGACTGATGATCCAAAATGAATACCTGAAATATTAAAGAGTTTAGTATGAATCAGTTTTCAGTACCCCTAAAAACAATGATGATGATATGATGATGATGATGATGATGAATGATAATGATAATTAAATATATGCTAAAATTCACTTTTTGAAGAATTATAAGGAGAAAATAACTTATTTTATAGCGGAAGATATAATACGCGTTGTAAAACTGGAATCACATTCGGCAGTAGATCAGGACAAACGAAACGCGACACTGATTATATAATTATTAATCAAAACTAAAATTGAAATAGTTCTGCCCCTGTATTAGATATGATCTCTAGACACGGGAGAAATACGTAACATCCTGAAGAGAGCGAACGCTGTTTCTATATATAAAAGAGGGAACATATATTAAGCGAAGAACTATAAGACCAGCGTTTTTGACATCCAATCTCACCAAAATTTTCGAAACAATAGAGAAAAAATCTACTTTATGGAGGCAGAGGAAAGATTCAGAGAACCAACATCAATCAGGAAGATAGTCTAGCATAATTAATATAACAACAATGAAAACACTAATTTATATGGATACCAGCTTTGAGTTAATTATAATAGAGAGTTTCTAGCACAACCCTAAATTTGTTTTATAACATCTTTTGAACTGTTACATAAGTTACCACTAACATGCTCAGCTTTGCAAATGTTTGTTATCCACAATATCTAGAGATAATTACACACACTCATTGCGGTCTTATAAAAATAATTAAAAACTGTGATAATCCAGTTATCGAAGTAGGAATAGATAAAGAAGTGCCACAATCATCTGGGTTTATTAATAAGTTTACGTTTCGAGAATAGCTCATCTCATCATCAGAATCTGTAATTTTAAAAACATACATTTGTTGATCAGAAGGATTAAAACAATTTACATGCAACATTTTACATCACAAAAACACCACATACAAAATTACAAAGCACAAATACATCAAAACTACATTAGCTCTAAAGCAGAAATGGGGTTCTTTCTAAAAGACTAAAAGCAGCATACAACTCTAAGCTTTTAAAGACAGATCGAGACAAGTGCGTTTAAAGAAAGTTTTTTGAATATCGAAATGGAGTTTATTCCTCGTAGGCCCAAGCGTGCTAGAAATCATGGTAGGCCTTAGTGGTGGACTAGGGAAATAGGTGAGTTCATAAACGAGCGTAACAGGGCGTATAGACTTAATAAGCGCAATGGCACGGTAGCTAACTTTAATAGATAGGTTAATATTTGGCTGGACACAGGGGCTAACAAGAAATGAGAGGTTGTGTTTCACTAGCACTATTTTTCATGCTCTCTACGATGGTACTAATCATTTTTTGTGCTAGTGCGTGGTTATAAAATTCATTTGATATATAATTTTTACGTGGAGACTGTGTGTATGTGTATGTATGTATCCATGTATGTATGTATGTATGTATGTATGTTAGCGCTCTGTGTGTTTGTATGTACGGTAATGCGTACTCGCAGTACCTAGCCCGATATATGTTCATAAATGAACATCGAACGGAAGAGTGCCTTCACGCCTTCCTAAGGGAAGTGGCAAAGCTCTATCTTCCAGAACAGTGAAACCCATTCCAGGTAAGTTTTATTAATCTTCACATGGCTTAGTATTGCCTAACCCAACCTAACCTTACCAACCTAACCTAACCTGTTAGCAGGTTAGGTTAGGATAGTTAGGTTGGTTAGGTTAGTTAATTTAGTTATGTTCGCTAGTTTTTTATCAGAATTACATTTTCCTGGTGTAGTTTTCTCTGCTTTGTTGGAATTTGACACACATTTCTTGTGCAAATGAGTAGAAACACTCCGTATTTTGGAATGGGAAAAAAAAATAGTTTCTAGTCATTTGCACAAGAAATGGGTATCAGATTCGAACAAAGCAGAGGAAACTACACTAGAAAAATGTAATTTTGATAAAAAATGTAGCCCCTGTGTCCAGCCAAATATTTACCAATAGATATATCAAACTTAGACGTCAGGTTAAAAGATCAGTTAGGAATGCTAAGCGTAATTTAGAGATACTTATAGCTGCGGATAGTAAACATAATCCAAAAAAGTTTTTTGACTACGTGAATAACCGTAAGCCGATAAAAGATAATATAGGCTCACTGGTGGACGTTAACGGCGCTTTGGCTTCCGACGCTCCGGCGATGGCGGGTATTTTTAATAACTTTTTTGCGACAGTTTTTACCGTAGAAGACGTAAATAATGTCCCCGATGTGGAAGATATCGTTCCATTTAGTAGCGAGACTATTTTGAATGAAATAACTGTTTACGAGGGTGAGATTGCGCATTATATCGATAAGCTAAAAGTTAGCAAGGCTCCAGGCCCTGACGCGCTTTATCCTAGACATCTGAAAGATTGAAAGACGTTAACGTAGACCCCTTAACGAAGATTTTTAATCAGTCACTGGAAGCGGAAATTATTCCTGAAGACTTCGAATTAGCTAACGTTACGCCCATTTTTAAAAAAGGCGAACGCACAGTTGATATCAATTATAGGCCTATTAGCTTAACGTCAACTGTCGGTAAACTTTTGGAATCGGTAGTTAGGGATCGTATTGTCGATCACTTAGAAAGTAGCGATTTAATTAATAGTAGTCAGCATGGGTTTCGACGCCATAGATCTTGTTTAACTAATTTGTTAGAATTTTATAAAGAAATAGTGCACGAATACGATAGGCATAGAGCGGCTGGCGTTATTTATTTAGACTTTAAAAAAGTGTTCGATACAGCTCCGCATAGAAGATTAATTGCGAATGTTAAAGTGCACGGTATACGCGGTCAGGTAGCTAACTGGTTAGAGGAATGGCTTCGTGCCAGGAAACAGAGGGTCGTTGTTAATGGTAGTGAATTGAGGTGGTTGGATGTAGGTAACGGTGTCCCTCAGGGTTCAGGGTTAGGCCCATTGCTATTCGTAACCTACATTAACGACATAGATGTAGGCTTAACCAGTAACGTGTCAAAATTCGCGGATGATACTAAAATAGGCGGTAAAGTTCTTAACGTGGACGATAGAAATAGGCTCCAAGACGATATAAATAGCATTATGGAGTGGACGGATAAGTGGCAGATGCAATTTCTGCAGATGCAATTTCCTATTCTCTTCGACTATTTTTCCGATCTGTCGGCAGTGGCCGGCAGATGATGATGGTGAGTCTTTCTTTCTCTTTTTCTGAATGAATGTTAACCCACGAATGATAGGTAGATCAGAAGGATTAAAACAATTTACATGCAACATTTTGCATCACATAAAACACTTCACATACAAAATTACAAGGCACAAATACATCAAAGCTACATTAGCTATAAAGCAGAAGTGGGGCTTTCTAAAAGACTAACAGCAGCATACAACTCTAAGCTTTTAAAGACAGATCGAGACAAGTATTAGAAAATGTACAATTTTGTAGAAGACAAATTATCACCTATGATTGTTTTTTTTATTCAATATAAATATAGATTCCATAGTTCGAAGTTCATTTTCATTGGTACATTTGGAAACAGTCATGACACGAAAGACTCCCTACTTAGTAGATGGTCTTTATCTCTGCAATGATTTCTAACTGTTGAAAAAATCGGATCTTTCAGCTGAGAGTTGGTGCGTGATGATACATCTACTCTCACCATAAATTAGAGCTTTGAGCTACCAATATATTCAGCATTGCAGCTTGAACACTTGTAATTATACACAATCAGTCTTTCTTAATGTTAATACTAATATAACCATAGTATGGAAATTTGATATATTTGACTTCTTTGGGAACATTATAGCTGGGGCTAGGAGGTTGATATACTGTATATTACTCAGAAACTGTTTGACGTTTTTATAATAGAGACTCGGGGATATGAGTTATTGCAAAAGAATTTACATAAAAAATTTATTTCATTATCAAAGGATACCCAATTCGAGCAGAGATGGCATGCGCTGTGAATAAAGATTTTGATTGAATTTACTTTATATTTAAAGGGAATATAACTAAAATAATTAGTACCCAATCGTGTATATGTAGGTTTTCTGTATAGCAAAGTGTAAAAGTTGTTATTTTTCTTTGAAATTAAAATATCAAGAAAACTTAGTGTGTCATCAATTTCTTTATCTACTGTAAACTTGATATTTGGATGTTGTGAATTCAAGTATGTTAAAAATGACTCTACCTGATCTTTACTATCAAGAAGCATAAATGTGTCATCAACTTATCTTCTATATAAAATAGGTTTAAATTCTGTAGAGCACTGTTACAGCCATGAAAAGAAGTGGCTGGAACAATGCCCTGACGACTAAGCCGAAAGAGAACAAAATTTTGTATATTCTTTCGTATTTTTTTTGGATTTACATTAATGAGGATTTATTACAAAACAGCATAAACAAAACTACAGTAACTCCTTACTAATCCAACTTAAATGCGGCGGTTGAAGGGTCGGAATAGATGAAAAAGCGGAATAGTGGAGTCTTCCCCCTAAGCTATCATGAGTTTCTCAGTTTATTACGAAAATTATAGTGTATAAAGTTACTCGGAAACAACGAAAAATTTCCATGTTACCAGTACGCGGCTATAAAAGTAATCTTTTAGTAAACTTTTAGATTATTAAAAAATTATTTGGAAGTATCGCAGATTATAAATCTCTTTCAGAAATTAGATATTTGCCGAATATTGCACGGATAAACTTTAGACTTCTAACTTCAACATGAAAATCAAGTTTTCAGCGTGAAGTGCGATATTTTACGAATATAAAAATATATTTTCGTGAATTGTTTGAAACTGAACAGTATGTCAGTTTGATACAGTTTAGTAGTATTCGTCCTATAGGGTTAGTATAACAGCTGCAGAAAGCTTCTTTACTGAAACATGCATGAAACTAGTTTTCGTTTAAAATGCAAGTTTATACAGCAAATGTAAACTCCTTATTAATGTCTTAGACCAGGGGTCACCAACCTGGGCGGTAGCGCCCACTAGTGGGCTCACATTAAAGGTAATTAAACATTTATTTCATTATTTATTTTATCGATTATGTTGATTTATTCTTTTTGATCTAAGGTGGGCGATAAGCTCGTTTAATTTTCAAAAAATCGTAAAAGTGGGCGGTGAACAAAAAAAAGGTTGGTGACCCCTGTCTTAGACAAACGCTGTCAAAGAACGTGGAATCTCCATATCAGGAGAACATTTAACCCTTCATTAATCGCGTGGAAAGATATAACATTGTTTCTTACATTGCGTCGGTTCATATTGACCTCACGCGAGTAATGAATAATTTCCCTAAGATTTAATATCTTCATACCTAAATATATATCACAGGTATATGATTAATCATTTTCACTCGTTTTAATAAAAAATAGGAATAGATTAAAATTTAAGAATGCACTTGAACACGTCAAAATTATTTTATTGAAGGAAGTAGTACCCGAGTAATGAATTATTGTTGTTGTTGTTGTTGTTGTTTACTTATACTCATAAAAAATTTTATATACAAGTTTCATATCGATTAGACATTTAAACGTAAATTTTATGTAATAACAATGGATTCAGTATATAACATTAGGTAACTTTTTCAGCTTCAACAAAAGTAAAAATCTTTTGGATCACCTGAAGATCAGGGCCCCAGCCTTCTTTAGTTAGCCTTATAAGGCTAACTAATGAAAATATCACGACTTAACCTAACCAATCGTCAAGAGCGTACAGTTGACCTAACGATTGGTTAGGTTAAGTCGTAATATTTTCGTTAGTTAGCCTTATAAGGCTAACTAACGAAGGCTGGGGGCCCTGATCTTCAGGTAGGGTTGCCAGGTCTCCAGTTTTGGGCCGGAGTCTCCGGAAATTGAGCTTTGTAAAAATGTCATTAAAAGTAGAATTTGCCTCTTTTCTTACAGATTTTTGACAAGATAATTATTATTCTAAGAAATGAGGAAGTTTATATATCGGTTTAGCTACATAAACAAATAATGATGAGCTTCGTATGTAAAATCTCCGGATTTGGAAACCATCTGATCTGGTAACCCTATCTTCATGTGACCCAATCTTTTCAACTATTTTCTTTCGTAGCTTTTTGTTGTTAAAAAATGAAGACGTCTATCCACTATTTGGTTCGGTAACAATTCTGTAACTTTTGTTAGCGTTTATTCCTCTTAATTGCGAAACTTATGTGTAAGGTTTTATTTTTCCAGATAAATATAACCTATAAAGTCTTATGACTTCCATGATGCATCATAATATGCATAATAAAGTATGTTATAAAACTGAGATTTTAAGTACAATAAAGTAATTGTAAACACGGTTTCATGCTTATGTTTTGAAATTATAAGTAATTATAAACATGTTACTCTTTAGTGTCTGGCGTAAGAAACAAAAAAAAAGTTTGGAAAAGTATATTAAAAGTATAAATTTTTCATAAACGAAGAATATATATTATATCTTTACATGTGAATATGTTAAACTCGTATGTTCAAGGAAGTATTTTTTAAATATGCTCTCTCTGTACCGTATACAGTATATTGGTTAGTTTAGGTCAGTTCAAACTTTACTTCTAAAATATTAGTTTAAAACATGACTGATTGTCTTACATTATAAATAGTTATCTTATATTACAAGTTTTGGATCTTTTCCGTTTGACTGCCGCCATTGAAACATAATTAAACTTTTTGTATTTTGTATTTTAACTAAAATGTCTTGATGATACAAAATAAGTTACTTTATAAAAAGCTTTTCTTAATTTCCTCTTCAAATTTTGTTTCTTATAAACAATTTTAATTACTTTCAAGATCCATGCTTAATTTTTAAGTTTTAATCATGTACTCAGAAAAATAAGGGGATCACCTGAAGATCAGGGCCTCCAGCCTTCTTTAGTTAGCTTTATAAGGCTAACTAACAAAAATATCACGACCTAACCTAACCAATCGTCAAGGTCGTACAGTTGACCTAACGATTGGTTAGGTTAGGTCGTGATATTTTCGTTAGTTAGCCTTATAAGGCTAAGTAAAGAAGGCTGGGGGCACTCACCTCTTATGTTTCAATGGCGGCAGTCAAACGGAAAAGATCCCAAGTTTTTCTCAGTGAGGAAGAATCTAGATCTCATCTATGTTCCACCTTTGCGAATAGTTTTCTTTGCATCTATATGAAGACATTTGGCTTAGAGAATGACCAAGTGAATTTAAACCCATCTTATATGAATGATATGTTGACGACTATTTTGTACTTTTTAGGTAAGAAAGGCATGCATCTCGTTTTATTAACTTACTTGAATGACAGACACTAGAACATTAAATTTACTGAGGGGAATGAAAGTAGTTCTTTTAGATATTACTGTCACCCTTAGCAATTCATTCTTACCGTCACTTTTTAGAAAAAAAATGAGTACAGAAACTTAATTATTTTCTCTTTATACCCTTTAAATTTAAACTTTCAAGCATCAGATCTAGGCTCTTCCGCGCTAACAAAATTTCTTCTCAGTGGAAGATGAATCTTTTTTATTTGTAATTCTTTCCCTATCACTGACACTGGAATTTTCATCAAGACGAGGGAAATGTTTTCATCGAACAAATGCCCTCAGTTGGTGACAGTATTTTCACCAAACTTCGATGTTTGATGAAATAGTTTTCATGGAACTGATTCCTTAAAAACAGTTTGATCGAAGTGGGTGGCACCATCTATTAGAGGAAATGTCAATTAAATACCACTCCAGTTTATTTTCATTAACTGAGCGTAATTAAATGCATATTATTTTTATGCTCATCAAGAGCTACTAACAACAACTTAAGTTTTAAGATTAAATACATTAGAAATAAATTTACATTACCTGGTGGAATTCGAAATGATACCACTGAAGATTCGAATTTTGCACCAACATATAACACAGACATATATATCGAAAGGACAGTTGAGGGGTCGCGCGTCTTAAGATACCTAAGCGCCACCACAGGCGAAAAGGTGTTTTTGATGGATATCATTATTTTCACCCTTCCTCTATCGCGTGGTTTGGGTTATAATGACCTTACGACACTAGAAGTATGGTTGAAAACCTTATGAAACGAACTACTTTTTTCACCTCTATCGCCAGCCAAAAGTTCAACATAATAAGAAAATAAAAAAATTTAAAAAAATATATATAAAATATAAAATATGAAAATCTATTCCAAAAACTCATCAACATCTTCATTAGCATACTTAGACTCTAATTTAGCCAAAAATGAATGTTCTAGCTCAATTAATAACAGAGATACTATTGCGAGAATATTGCTGAACTTTGGAGGCGATTTCTGTCGAATTTTAATTTTGGCGCCTAGGTACCTTAAGACGCGGAACCCCTCAATTGAATGTGCAGTCACTGACAAACAGGTATGTACTTATAATGTAATAATGTCTGTGTTCATAAAGATAACCAATTAAAATGATTGTGAACAGCGTTGGACTCCATGTAGTTTACTAGTCTTATACAGTAATAAGGTTCCATTATGATTACTGCATATCTATATGAACAGCTACTACAATAGAACTTTTGGTGCTCCTTTAGTATGCGGTCTACAGACAAATTCACACTTTAGTATGCGGTCTACACCAATTTGTTTTTTAAATGTAGTTAAAGAAGGTTGAAATGACAATCTTACTTGAAAAAAATTTATTGAAAAGTTAAAAACAAAAAGTTTAAATGTAAGGAAAAAAATTTATTGAAAAGTTAAAAACACAAAAAGTTTAAATGTAAGTATACCTTCTTAGCTTGTTTACTAATTGCTTGTTTACATCCCAATGTCAGTCGCCCTTGACGATTGGTTAGGTTTAGTCATGATATTTTCGTTAGTTTTAACGAAAATATCTTGACTAAACCTAACCAATCGTAGGTAGACCGCATGAGCAGGCACAAATTTAACGAAAAACACCTGTAGACTGCACTTTGAAAAAAGTAGAGCGCGACAGAATTTGTAGACCGCATACTAAAGGAGCACCGAACTTTTTTTATACTAGTGAATGCGAAATGTTGGCCTCTAGGAAATTTTCGCGTTTTTCGCGTAGGCTATAGTTTACACGAAAATATCCAGCAGGCGAAAATTTGACAATATAAACTAATCTTTGGAAGATAGTAAGAAAATAAAACAGATCATTAAAATACTTTATTTGGGACCTTTCCCAGTTTGTGTACCGTTTTTCATATAATTTATTTTTGATAATATTTTTGTTAAAACTAACGAAAATATCACGACTTAACCTAACCAATTATCAAGAGCGTACAGTTGATCTATTAGTAAATAGTAAATACTATTGGTGCTACTGTAGTATGCGGTCTACCTACGATTGGTTAGGTTTAATCATGATATTTTCGTTAAAACTAACGAAAATATCATGACTAAACCTAACCAATCGTCAAGGGCGATTGACAATGGGATGTAAACAAACAATTAGTAAACAAGATAAGAAGCTATAATTAAAAGGTAGACCGCCGAATCGTAGGTAGACCGTATACTACAGTAGCACCATACTATTCCAGAAACAAACAATGTTATAATTAATAATAGATCAACTGTACGCCCTTGATAATTGGTGAGGTTAAGTCGTGATATTTTCGTTAGTTTTAACAAAAATATTCTCAAAAATAAATTATATGAAAAACGGTACACAAACTGGAAAAGGTCCTTTATTTGTAAAGTAAATTCAGTATATTGTAATGAAATGAAATGAAAAGGTTTATTGGCAGACTATAGTCCAAATGACAAATATTATTAATACAATGACAGTTCATACACTAAGGATAAAAATATATACAATTGATTAGAAATAATACTGCACTGTCGAAGTTAAGTGGAGCTACAGACAGACGTTTTCGTACCAAAAAGTCCATAGCTTAGAGGATAAATGGCAGGACTCATGGATAGGTTGGATGATCGGGTTGGTTGATTTTTTAATTCTTTGAATTAGACTGTGTTGAGCACGTCTTGTTACCTCCGGGAAGCTCGGAACATTGCGGGTTGCAAACATTTGCGAAGCTGAGCATCTCGGGGGTAATTTATATAAGAGTCTAAACGACCTGTTGTACAGCAAATTTAGGGTTCTGCCAGAACCTTTTGATAATTCACCCAAGAGTTGCTGACCGTATATATTACTGCAGAAAGTACGAAAGAGTGTGTCTTTAGCTTCACTTGTACAGAAACGAAAGTTCCTTATGGTCATATTCGCTTTAGCACACAGGCTTCGAGATTGTTTTCTTATATCCGAGTCATCACTCAAGGAGCTGGTAATAGTTTGACCCAAATACTTAAACTCTTGTACTTCCTCAATTACTTCACCATTCATTTTAAACCTTATATCAGCTGGCTGATTACAGCTTTTAGGATGAAATTGCATAACCTTAGTTTTTGTCACATTAAAAAGAATATCATGTTTCTGCGAATACACTTCGCAGACTTTTAGTAGCCGATCCAGACCTTTAACAGAGGGACTTATTAACACCATATCATCGGCATAAACTAAGTTATTTATCCTTGTGTTATCTATACAACATCCTACTGTTGCCTCATTAAGTGAAGCAATTAATCCGTCAATATACACATTAAACAGCATAGGGGAGAGCAAGGAGCCTTGTCTCACCCCACAAGAGGAGCCAAAACACTCGGATAGTACATTGCCCCACCTAACAGTGAAAGATTGGTGGGAATACCAAAATTTCAATAAATTTAATATGTACATGGGAACCTTCCTGTCTTCTAGTTTTGCAAATAAAATATTGTGGTTCACCCTATCATATGCCTTACTTATATCAAGGAAACAGCTATAAATGGTTGAATTACTGTCAATGTATTTAGATATTGTTTCTTTAAGTACATAGATACACAGGTCAGTTGAGTGGGACCTTTTAAAGCCAAACTGATTAGGAGATGTCCATAGGAAATCATTTAATCGGAGTAACAAGAGTTTTTCTAGTAGTTTCGAGAAGCAGGAAGCGACAGCAATAGGCCTGTAATTATTGCTGGACAGAATGTCTCCATACTTATTTTTGACCAGGGGCAAGATATATACCCTCATGAACTCTGCAGGGATATAGCTATGAGCAAGCATAGCTGATAGGAGCAATGATATATGGAGACATACTACGTCATTTGCATATTTTAAGTGCTCATTCGATAAGTCATCTACCCCTGACGCAGAACCAGTCTTTAACTCTTTAATTAACCTCTTTACTTCAGAAAATGATATCAAAATAGAAGCAGTAAAAACATTTTAAATTATACTGTATTATTACTGATAACAAGAATGTCATGAATGCCGCTAATTTCTCAACCCTTCCGAATGGTCTCCTTCATTTTGTGTAGGTTATCCCATGCAGAGACAATCCATTTAGCATGAATAGGTTTCAGTGTGGAGAGCTTCAAGTCTATCTTACCGAGAGATTCATTTATGTTTAGTGCTGCTGAAACTATATCCGCATACCAAGAGGTAAAACTTGCCTTGATATACGACCTCAACCTCGACCAATCAGAGTCCAGAATAAATGTCGTCATTTTAATCTGCAAGATTATAACTAGCAACTGTTGACCGCGAAATTATGACTTCTAAACCTTCAACTATATTTTCATCGTTCGTCATCATCGTAAAAAATTATCTTCCATAAACTCAATCAGTCTGAAACCCTCATCATTACCAGTAAAAATCTCGTAATTAACGTTAGGGCAGTTAAAGTCTCCGACAACTAAACTATCTCGATTATTAATAAAGTTACTAAGAAGTGTGTAAAATCTAGTATTGGTATCGAGGGGTTGAACGGGAAGTCTATAAACAACGAAATTAAAGCTAATAGTACTACGCGCCCTAACTTCAACGCATATCGCATTAATTACTGCCAGAAGATCTATCTTAACCTCGATAGCCTTAAGAAAATTAGGGATGTACAACAAAACGCCGCCACCAATCCTATGTAACCTATCATTAGTAAAAATTTTAAAACCCGCTATATCAAGTTCCCCCCAACAAGTTCAGAGTTACAGTATTTAACCACGTTTCGGTCATAGCAACTCTATCGTAGTTCCCGGAATAAATTATCGTAGCGCCTTAAATTCGTACAATTTATTTATAATACTACGCGCGTTAAAATAAAAAACGTTTAAATTATTTTTTACCAAGGATCGGCGTTTTAAACTATTTTTCACGTCGGGCCGGCGTTTCCCGGACCCACAACGTTTAAAGAGGGCTTCGACCTATACAGCTTTCGAATGTGATATACACTTACCAAGCCTAGCATTCCCTATTTCACTGAAATGCACCCCCCATCTTTTATAAAAAGGCTAGGATCACTAAATTCTGATCATAGTGTTCAAAAATATTGTTTTTGACGTAATCCTAAAATTTGAACGTGTCTAGGGGTAATACCTAGAACTAAAGACCTATCTGACCTTGCCTTCAGGGACCTAATTAAATCCCTGTATCTTTCAAAAAGGTCAAGCACTCTCGTATCGGGACTATATGAGTCGTTGCCCACTACCATCGTCACCAACATCGAGTGAGTGGCAACATCAATCCTATCTACTTCGTCTCTAATTCTGTCAACCCTGGCCCCTGGTATTTTGACCCTCCTCCTCTTGGTTGAATTCCGTTCAACGAACTCCAAATCCATATGACGCACTAAGGAGTCCCCAATTAAAATTGTTTTCCCCTCGTCCACATCCCTATCCAACTGGGCGAAAGGATTCGAAATCTCGATAGTGGGGGGGAATTCCTATCATCTAACGTACGTAGCCTAGCTCCACCGTCAACTACTCTAAATCCCTCCCCATCTACTAATCTCGGACCAACCTTAATCACTTTCTCCACTCTGTCTAACCTTCCCGATAAGCTACCTATACTAGAAACTACGTTCCTAACATCACCTTTCAACTTACTAACGTCTTCAACGTTAGTATAGGTTCGGCCTTCGTCAACTGTAAGCCTACCCCTGCCCTCATCAAGCGTTGCAAGTCTTTCCGTCACCTCGCGTACACTACGTGTTGTATCAACTATCTCTTCCCTTAACTCACAAAACCGATCTCTCGGTAATCGCCATAGGACCGGTGTTGTAATCTTTAAAATTACAAACCTGGTAACCCTATGCGCCCTATTATTAGCTCGGTGGGCTCTATTACTTATAAACTCTCCAAATGGCTTGTCAAAGTCTTGTCCCCCATTCTCGGAACTATCTCTGATTCACATGTAAAAAATTCCATGGATCTTACGGAAAAATTGAATAATGCACGTACTGAAACTAACGATAAATTGATTAGTTTTGATGTTTGCTCATTGTTTACAAAAGTGCCGATTGACGATATGCTTGACTTTCTCTCCCAAGAATTACATAAGTATGACCTGCCACTACCTTCACACATTGTTTTGGAACTCATTAAGCTTTGCATCAAAGATTGTAAATTCACTTTCAATAACGAGTATTATCAACAAGTTTTTGGGATGGCTATGGGCAACCCCTTATCGCCCCTCCTCTCCAATATTTATATGGAGTTTTTCGAAATTACCTATATTCCGAGAATCCTGGGGGTTGGCATCCCTTGGTTGCGGTACGTCGACGATATTTTGTGTATCTGGCCCATGAATCGTGACCTGGATAGCTTCCTCCTTCAGTTAAATGATCAAGTCCCCTCCATTAAGTTTACTTTAGAAGTTGAGCAAGACAATTCAATCCCATTTTTGGATGTGCGTGTACATAGGGAAAGCCCAGGTTTTAAGTTTAGTATCTATCGGAAAACGACAAACAATTTGTCCTACGTACACTTTTACTCGGGACATGATACCCCCACTAAGAAGGCCATATTTTCATCAATGTTTCTCCGCGCCCTTA
>JAJOZX010000002.1:237500-312500 GCA_023014485.1 Bathynomus jamesi
TATATATCACTGATTATATATTCTTATTTCCCTGTCAATTCGTGTCGGAGGATAATTATAAAATATTTTACAAAAATATTATATTCATCACAGGCTTTCTAAACCAATTACAATGCAAAATGAAATTTTTAACAGTAATAAAGATTTGTTGAAGAATGACTGGATAATAAGACAATTAAGTAAAATGCACAAGCACTAAATTTGACTGTTAGACAATTTTAATCTACATTTTGTAGTTATTTAACTGAATACAGCCATATTGTAATATGCCAGATCATTAAAATGAATAAACAAATACATACTACAATTTTGATTGCATTATCTTTAGAACAACAGCTGGTTCCCTACCCGGCCTTTTGACCGTATTTTGTATATATCACAATTTCATAGAATTATTTGAATCTTATCTGGTTATTATCGGGACTACCAAACTGTTTATTATGTATTTTTGCTCTCGTCATTTTCGTTTAAACTAACGAAAATATCACAACTTAACCTAACCAATCATCAAGGGCGTACAGTTGACCTAACCCGGCATTCAGTTGACCTAACCGGGCATTCAGTTGACTTAACCGGGCATTCAGTTGACCTAACTGGGCAGTCAATTAACCCATAAGGCAAACCCACAAGGTAAAAGAAAAACGATTCCAAGGCCTTTCGTGTATTCAGAGCTACACCTCGTCAGCATTCATTCATTTCACGTGTTTAATTGTGAAATTCATCCCATATATATATACAGTGCCCGCGAAAAGTATCCGATCACTCAAGAAAATACAATATTTTCCCTTGATATTCAGAGACACGTAATTCACTTTCTATTTGTTCTAGCGACATCTGGTAACTTTGAGGTTGCTCGCTGATATGAGAGCTATCCAACGCATTCTCAAATTAGTGTTCTGGTAGCCTTCGTTGCGGGTGGCTGTGTCTCAAATTTGTCAGATTTCACTGTTTGTGTAAATTTCTTGATATTTTTTTTTTTTTACAGAAAGTGGTGTAAATAAAATTTATATATAATGTGTGCTAAAAAACAACTTAAGAGTGATTGTCGAGGTGCTATTGTTGCTTTGCATGCATGTGGGAAATCACAGAGACAGATAGCTAAGGAATTAAACATATCCCAAAGTACCGTTAATTTATGGGTTTCACGGGCTAAGAACAATGGTGGCCTAACCACGCCAGTCCCTAAAAAACGATCTGGCAGACCGCGAAAAACAAATTCGCGAACAGACAAACTTATGAAACGTTTAGTATTGAAAAACCCAACAATAACTGCGAAAGAAATAAAATTTAATATGAATAATTTGTTATCTGGTGTTTCTGAACGAACTATCCAGGAGCGGCTCCAAAAAGAACTCGGATTACCATCTCGCCATGCTGCTAAGAAACCGTTCATTAATGAAAAAATGCGTAAAAAACGTGTCGCATTTTGTAAAAAATACATTCATTGGACTGTTGATGACTGGAAGAAGGTTTTATTTAGCGATGAGTCGACATTTTTGACATTCAGAAGTTGTCCAAAAAAGGTTCGCCGGCCTATTGGCTCAAATAGGATGGACCCTAAATACACCCTAAAGACAATGAAACACCCTCCAAGTGTGATGGTTTGGGGTTGTTTCGGTTACTATGGGCGTGGAAACTTATATTTTCTTCCGAAGAACACAACTATGAATGGTGCACGGTATTTAGCAATGCTACAGGATAAACTTCCAATGGCAATGGCAATCCAAAGGACAAAAACATACATGCATGATGGTGCACCATGTCACAGGGCCAAAATAGTGACAAAATGGATTACTGACAATAAATTTGATATTTTGGATTGGCCTGGTAATAGTCCAGATCTCAATTCGATAGAAAATCTGTGGCTAATAATAAAAAATAAGGTTGAATGCCACGACACTGGCTCAGTCGAAAAATTACAAGAGGCCATCAAAAAGGTATGGTGCAAGGAAATATCAGTGGAAGTTTGTCAAAACTTGATTAAATCCATGCCAAAACGTCTAGAACAAGTCATCCAAACCAAAGGACAGATGACAAAATACTAATATAAGGTTAGTATACATTTAAACATTGTTTTTTATGTAAAAAATACAAATTTCAAGGGTGATCGGATACTTTTCGCGGGCACTGTATATATATATATATATATATATTGTGTGTGTGTGTGTGTGTGTGTGTGTGTGTGTGTGTGTGTGTGTGTGGCTATTTTTTGAGACAGAGCTATAGTAATTCTCCTTTACAAAAATGTGCATAAAGGAAATAACTGTATATAATGTATGTGTATATGCCGTAATTGTTTTTAAGTCATATACGACTGGTTGTGCCGATGGCTGGTTCTGAAGCCATCCATGGAGGGGGTTCAGGGAAGGATACATTTCACTTCAAGAACTTGTTGTTAGAGGAGGTATCACTTCAGTTAGCCTATATAAGTCCCTAAACTAACGCGCCTGGCTGTTTCTCTGGCTGGTTTCTAAGCCAAGTGGCTGTGCCCCTGCCTGCTTGCCCTCTAAACGAATTAGCTGTGAGCCGCTTACGCCATATGATTAGCTGTGTCATGGCTGGTATCTAAGCCACTGGCTCTGCTCCTAAAGATTGTATGTATGTGTAAGATTGTGTGTGTGTGTGTGTGTGTGTGTGTGTGTGTGTGTGTATCAAAGGCGTCTGGCTGTATCCCTCTAAGGAAACTGACTGACAGTCGTTTACGCCATGCTATTGGCTATACGACTGGCTGTGTGCCCAGGGTATGGCTGGCTCCAATGCCAAATGACTGTGATCCTAAAGCCGCCCAGAATGGCTAGTCAAGACTCCATTATGCTCCGAGACATGCCTGCGATAACAACATTTCTCTCTCTCTCTCTCTCTCTCCTCCTCCTCCTCCTCCTCCTCCTCTCTTTCCTTCTTCTGTTTTATTACCTTTGTTAGGTTAGGTTACTAACTCCCCCTTTTAAGGGTCTAGCCCCGGCCGTCTTCATGCATAATCCCCACTCTCCTCCTTTGTTAGGTTAGGTTACCCTCTCCCCCTTGTTGCATACCCCGTCTCCCCCTTATTGCATAATCCCTCCTACCTTTGGGGGTTTAACCCCCTCGTTGCATGCAATGTTGCAATTATTGATCATGTTGCTTGCAAATGATTTGCACTCGACATTTTTGTGGGTATATTACTGATTCAAATAAGAGTTTAAAATTAGATGCTATTCGAATCCTAATCTGACTCACGAATTACCATGTCCTTCGAATTTTTGGATCATTCGTGATGCAATACTTTTTGTCGTATCGTGATTCGATATTAACACTTACAAATAACTGTTGTATTCCTCTACATTATGATGATTAATTTCAGCTATTGTGCGATTCTATGTAGACGGTTTGATCTCGTAATATCGTCGTTTTTGGTGTAGCGAAAGGAGAGGGGGAGTACGAGAGGGGGTATAACGAGTGGGAGAGGGGAAGGAGGAGAGGGAGGGAGTAAGGGTGGGGCAGAAAGAGGAACTGCGTTTCTACCACATCTCGGAGAGGGTGGAGCGGAACTATTTTGGGGACTGTACATATCTACAGTTCCTAAATTTCCTTTGTATTTTGTTGCATTTTGTTTTTCAGTTATTGTTTTTATTTATTTTAAAGTTTTGTTTATGCTGTGTATTATTATTGTTAAACTGCTCATTTATCTCTTCGTGGATTACAATTTTCTTTCGAAAATATTTTTTATTTTAAGTGCATGTTTGTTACGATAAAGTTGCACATGCAAAAGTTACATGAAAGTTACCTGCAAAAAGATTACTGGAACGTTGCAGGAGAAAGTTTCGTTAATCAAAGTTACACCTGAGCTACGACAGAATTACTTAGAAAAGAATGGTACAAAATTGGTATCTATAGAAGTTTCACGTAGGAATAATTAACATAGCAACATAGCAATATGTATAATCGTCCTTCAACGGTTAATTCCAAACGAGTTCTATTTAAAATCAAATACCACTTAATACCACTTGAATTTTCTGTTAACAGGCTTTTCAGCCTCTTAAGACAGCTCTAATGTTACAGTACTCCAGCAGCTGTCAATATGCACATTGCACATGCAGCCGCTGGTGACCAAACTGAAATCGTATTTTTCTTCATAGTTGTATTTTAAGGGTTGATTTGCCCACAGCTTATCAAGTCTCGACTCAAAAGATTTTACAGTTGGTGCCATTACCACGTATTCAGTTAGACTATTCCATATGTTTACATTTCTATGTATAAATGAATGTTTCCTCTTATTTATCCTAGTTCTAATTTTCTTTAGCTTATATTCATGGCCTCTTCGATTATCATTATTCAGCTCAATAAAGTTTGTAACTTTGCAGTTATATTTGTCAGATAGTATCTTATACAGTTTGATCACATCACCCCTGCCTGAGTCGTCTATATGTCATTGTTGGCAGACCCAATTTACGTAGCTTTCTGGGTATGCGTCGTTCTTTAGATTTGGTATCAACTTTGTTGCTCTACGTTGAACATTCTCAATCATGGTTATACGTATACTTTTTATATTGTGGTGACCAAACTGCATTTGCATATTCAATGTATGGCATCACGAAGGATTTATATAGAAGTAAAAATGTTTCGTTATCTAGATACGTGTACGTTCTCCTAATCAGAACTATTATAGAGTTGGCTTTATTAGCCTTTATAGTTATGTGATGTTGAAAGTTTAGTTTGTTGTCAATAAACACTCCAATATCTTTCTTTACAATGGATTGTTTTAATTCACGGTAATTATTCGTTTTAACACGCATCTCGCTAATGAATTGAAAACATGTTTTTCTTATGTAATTTGATTCGTACTGTTTGAAAATGACCTTCATTTCTTTGGGAAATGTGCCGTTTTTTCAGAAATGTTTTCAGAAATGAACTACCTAACCTAACGAAATCTAACCTAACAAAACCTTACCTAACCTAACGAAATCTAACCTAACAAAACCTAACCTAACCTAACCTAACCTAGACTGAACGACTGTGGAAAGACCTAAGAAGTTGGGTGCTGAAGTCAGGGAATAAGAAAAAACATTACCCCCAATATTTCGCGAGATACCTATTTAACCGATTTTATAACGAAGATGAAAGCATCCACCAATTTCTCCGATGCGTAGCGGAATTATATCTGCATACGATATAGGAAGCTCGTTTCCTTTGGAAATATGCCGTTTTTCCAGAAATGACTCGGTCATTTCTGAAAAAAAGGCACATTTCCTAAGGAAATGAAGGTCATTTTCAAACAGTACGCATCAAATTACATAAGGAAAACATGTTTTCAATTCATTAGCTAGATGCGTGTTAAAACGAATAATAACCCAATTGACTGTTATTCCCCGCCCCATTACATATGTTTTATTTGCTAGTTTTGTATTTCCGATTCTCATAGTCTTACACTTGTCCGAGTGGAGTTCCAACAGTGAATTATCTGTCCATTTCATTATATTTTGTGTGTCTTCTTGGAGTTTATCACAATCCTCATTGTTGTATATTGCTTTGAAGATTTTTGTATTATCTGCATAAAGGTAGACATCTGAGGGTTGGGCAACCTGTGGCAAAGTATTTATGCAAATAATAAATAAAATAGGGGCAAGCACTGAACCCTGAGGTACCCCTGAAATTACTGGCTGCCACCCTGAGAATTCCTCATAAATCCCCATACGCTGTTGCCTATTAGTTAGAAAATTTCTTAGCCATCCAAACACTGAATTTTTTAATCCATAATAAGCCAAGACATCAGCAAGCCGTCTATGTGGGACCTTGTCGAACGCCTTCATAAAATCAAAGGAGGCCATATCAATACAACCCCCACTTTCAATGATCTCTGTCCATTTGTCCACTATTTGAATTAGCTGTAGTATTGTTGACCTACCGGATATAAATCCAAACTGTTTCAATGTTGGTATGTTATTATTAACCATATACTCTACTACCTTTGGTTAATATACAGCAAATAGCTCCACCTCGAGTTCATAATTTTTTATGTTAGCATTCGGTAGTATACAGTAATAGAATAAATTTGTTGAAAGCGAGATTCCCCACAATTCAAAATTAACGAAGTTATTGATTTTTTAAATTTTAACCATTTTTTTTGTTTCGCGACCTGTCAGCAGGCATAAGACATCCTCGCTCTCAGACAATTTTCTGGAAATGTGTGGACGACCAATCACAGTGCACCTTTTTTTAACCAATAGTAGGCTATTAAACACTCAAAAACAACCACCCCTTAATGAACCAATGACAGCTAATTAGGAATTTTAAAGCTAATAAACACTCAAAAACAACCATGCCTTAACGAACCAATGACAACTAATTAGGAATTTCAAAGAACTTATCAAGTTTTTTTTCCCCGACCGTTTAGTCACGGAAAAACCTCGGCCTTTGATACAGCTGAGGTCTTTCTTTCTTTTTTAATTTTTGTCGCGTAAACATGTGTAATGAGATTTGTAAAAGTTGTGACCTAGGTTATGTTGAAGTGTTGAAAAGTTTAGGAGACGATTCATGAGCGGTTCACATTTTTTAAGAATACGGTGTCGTTCCCCGTACGCGAAACTGTCCAGAGTGTTCCCAGCCCCTTAATTTCCGCAGTGACCGAGACGTTTTCGTGTATAAACGCAAATTTTCAAAAAACAAGCAGAAGAGTTTGTTTCCGTGCAAATTTACGGGCTCAATATCTCTCTTCAAGGGCACGTGGCTAGCGAAGTCACACATTCCAGCAAATGTTAATCTAGCTTTCATAAGCGTTTTCCTCCGAAAACATTTTTCCCAATCCTACTGTGAGCAATACCTACAGTTAGCGCCGCAAAATAGCCCCACCTCGAGTTCATAATTTTTGATGTTAGCATTCGGTAGTATGATGATTGGTTAGGTACAGTATATCAAAGTTAGGTCAATTGAATGCCCAGTAAGGTCAATTGAATGCCCAGTTAGGTCAAGTGAATGCCCAGTTAGGTCATCTGAATGCCCGGTTAGGTCAACTGTACACCCTTGACGATTGGTTAGGTTAAGTCATATTTTCGTTAGTTTAACAATTTATTTTTTTTCGAAATCTCTTCATTTAGTTTAGGTTAGGTTAGGTTAGCAATAACGGTAGCGAAATTTAGTTATTAGGGTGTGTTTTCATGTGCTTTATTCAGAAATGCTACTCATTTGCCCCTGTTTACTTGAAAATAAAACGAAAAAACAAGATTTTTTTCGTACTTTCAATTAAATGTGGGGCAAATGAGTGGCATTTCTGAGGAAAGCACATGAAAACACACCCTTATAACTAACTTTCGTACCAAGAGTCGAGGTGGGGCTATTTGCTGCATATTTCCCCTACCTTTTTTATGTATTGATATGTTAGCCTGTTGCCATTCTTGAGGTACAGTCATAGATCTGATTGACGTGTTAAAAATAATACTGAGAGGCTTGGAGAGTACTGCTCTCATTTCATACATTATCTAAGGATGATGATGATCTGGTCCAGGAGATTTATTGATTTTCCAAGTTCTTCAGTATTTTATGAATACATTCTTCATTTATGTCGAGATCAATATCGTGAATAATGTTAAGATTTGTTTCTGAAAGGGTCCAGCCATCATCTGGTTCTCCTGTAAACACTGAATTGTAATATTCAGCCAAAACTTGAGCCTTTGCTTTGCTAGTTGTTGTTAAATCTTCCCCCTTTTTGTGACCTGACTGAGATTTTTGGTACACCAGGTCTATATTTGGATTTTTTATTACATAGGTTCAGAATTTCTTAGGATTTGCCTTAACTTGTTTAGCCACTGATTTTTCATATGCATTCTGCGCTGACAGTTAGAAAATTTCTTATCCATCCAAACAATGACAGAGTTTAATATCAGTTACTACACTAGCAGTTCTATACATGAGGCCTCTTTAGCTGAAAGAGTTCAACATACCATAAAGGATCGCATGCATCGCTATTTTACACATAAAAACACATACAAATATATAAACGTTCTCGGTTCATTGGCTTCATCATACAACCGTTCACACCACCGTACGATTGACACAACGCCTAATGAAGTTTTAGAAAGAGTTGAGCTGCCAGAGGTGAGAAGAGATGGAGCACCGCCACCACACTCTACACATTTCAAAATCAATGATTATGTAAGGCTATCACGTTCGGGAAATAAATTCGCAAAGGTATTTGAGCAAGGATGGACACGTGAGATTTTTATAGTTCGTGCTATGAGACCTAAAGGTGGGATAATGATGTATTACGTTGAAGATTTGAATGGGAAAGAGATCGCTGGAGGCTTTTACCGCGAGGAGTTGCAGAAACTGACATTTAATTTAGGAAAAAGTGTGTTTAAAATTGAGAAAAATTTAGGCAGCAAAGGTTCAGGAAAGAGAAAAATGTACCTGGTGAAATGGCTGGGTTACTCAGACAGCTTCAACACCTATATAAAAGCTGTTGCAATAATGAAGCTTAATTAGTACGCAACATGGCGCCTAGCCACTTCTATGTCACACTCCCGTCCCGTCCTCTTCTTCTCTCTCTCTACATCCTAACACCACCCTCGCCAACTTTGTGACAGAACTCCACGGACCCATTGAATTGGAGCGTGATTCGTATGAGGTGGGCTTATGTGAACTCCAGTTAGTCTCCAAATTTTTAACTCTTGAAAATGAGCAAATCTTATTCCTGATCCTTAGAAGAATCGATGAGTACGAAAAATTAGGCATAACCTTAGACAATACTATGCGTTCAGTCCTGTTTGGTGAGGAACGATACTATAGCACAAATGTATCGCTAGGAAACGGGCATTATGATACAGCCATGGACATTGTGACGGGGTTAAACAAGAGTCTTGAAAAGTCGTACCTGACAAACGATTTACTTTTTGAAGTCGTAAACATAGACACGCCTGCATGCACATTGAAGTTAAAGTCAACGCTTAGTAGAAATATTAAAGATAAAGAGCTGTTCACAATTGTGGCCGAGGGCCGATATAGCGCAGCTCTCCAAAGAGATACCTTTCACGAGGCACAGCATGACTTGTCCAGCTTAATGTATCAATTGAAGATGGAGAAATTGAGTGAAAGTTCTCCGCCCCCAGACATGTGCTATATTTACAGCAATATCGTAGAGCACCAATTTGTTGTGGACACCCAGGCGCGCTTGCTGCGCATTGCACACATCCCCAACTATAGAGGGAAAAGTTTGAGCATTACATTTGGGAAAAGTTTGAGCATTACATTTGACAAGCCCCATTATGTGAATTTTGCGATTAATCTATTAACCAACATCTCGATATATATAAGAACGATTGAGGGAAAAAATTTCCCATTCGGTGATGGGAGCTTGACAGTGAAACTACACTTTCGCCGTTTATAATGACTCGAAGGCCATTCACAGTCTACCGATGAGTGAGATACCAGCGTGGGAATGGACTTGGATCCATTTTTTCATCCATACTACGCACCGCTGTCCCACTGTTGAAGAGGGGTGCCAGGTACCTAGGGCGGAAGGCGTTAAAAACAGGTTTGAACGCGGCAGAAGACATAATGGGTGGAACTAAGTCCAAAGAAGTTCTAAAAAAACATTTAAAACGTTACACTGGACGAAATCATCAAAGATGCAAAGAGAAAAATGCGTGTTCGCGGAAAGAAGAGATCTGCCAGGAAGAAGGGGTTACCATCACGTGGCGCTAAGCGTAAAAGGAAATAAAAAAAGAAGTGCTCTAGGCGTATGAAACCTATGGCTGATCATTTTTTTAACTGATATAAGCTGAGGACACTGCTCTCACGAATCATAGGCTGAGTAATACTTGTTGAGGGAGGTGGCACTATTTCTGACTCGGCATGGCGCGTTTCATCCATCCGTGTAGTTCACAATGCTGTAAATCGGAACTGTCCCTCTTTGATATGCCCCCCTCTCAGGTCTCTATTGAGCATAGCGACTTTATTACAATTAACCCATTAAACACAATTAGTTCGCCGAGTGCCCCTATAGAATTCGTGATACCCAGCTCAGGCCCTTACTTTTTTGACCAGCTGCATGCACATGTACGCTAAACTGCGTATAGCCCATTCTGATGGAACGGACTGCGATGATAGTTACTCTGCCTACCCTGAAACCAACTTTTTACACTCCATATTCAGCCAGTGTGAGGTGTATTTAAACCAGGTTAACATCTCAGCAGGAACGGGGTACTACCACCTACGAGCCTATCTGGAAAATGTCCTTAACTTTTCAAAAGAAGCGAAGGACACCTTTTTAACCGCCGAGGGATATTACCATACTAAAGATGAAAATGGTATAAAGAATAAATTTAAAAATTCTAAAAAAAAATATACGAATGTTTTGGAAGTCTTCATACAGATTTCACATTCCAGGAGAAACTGCTTATGAACGAGGTGGATATGAAGTTGAAGCTTACCCACACGATTCCTGAGATCTGCATAAATCTGTATGCTCATCAAGAAGAGGGCGCGAAACCCGTTATGATTCACATTATGGAGACGTATTTGCGTATACGCCGAGTGAAATTAAGTTCGCCAAAACAAATATAAATAGAGAAAGACTTAATACACGCCACAGTAAAATACCCAATTAACAGGGTACAGATCAAACTATACACGGTGCCAGCTGGGTTACCCTGGAAGCAACTAGAAAACGTGGACCTTGGAGTCCTACCTAAAAGAATTTTAACTGGAATGCAGGACCACGCCTCGACGAATGGAAAATATAAAAAGAGTGCCTTTAAATTCGAGAATTTCTGCCTTAGAAATATTACTCTATACGTAAATGGCATCGCTTTGGGAGGGACCATGATTACGGACTACTCATCAGACACTGTGTTCCTGCTCTGCGCGAGAGCATATAGTAGTCTAGCTCATAATACAGGCGTCTGTGACGAACTTGGGTTTGGTGTAACGCAGAAAGAATTTGTCGAAGAATTTAACATTTATTCATTTGATATTACGCCTGATTTCTCTGCTGACGCAAATACGCATTTAAGTCCACAGCAGAGTGGGAATATCTCAGTCAGGTTGGAATTTGCCAAGCCTGTAGACGCGCCTACAAGTGTACTCGTGTACCTCGAATCACAAGCATTAATAGAAGTTGATCGTTTCCGGAACGTGGTCACAGACTTTTAAAATGGACGCGAATACACTCCTGAGAGTAATGAAAAGTGACCGTTTCACACGCTCAAAATTTATCGGTGTGTTTTCGAAGAATGAAATATTGAAGCTGTCAAGTACGAGAAGCTGGTACGGGATTATCGTTAACACCGACATTGTGGGGGGGATGAGGGGCTTCATTGGTTTGCAATCTATTTTAAAAATAGCGAAAGAATGTACTATTTTGATTCACTCGGCACTCAGCCCTGTAATGATTCTGTAGTTGTGCAGTTTATCGCGCAATTACATGTACCTGAGATTGTTTGGAACCCATACCGTTTTCAAGGATATTATAGCGAAACGTGCGGCTTGTATTGCATTTCATTTCTCCTGCACATGTCACGTGGGAAGGGATTTATAAATTTTTAAAAATTATTCGATTTGTGAGACAAAGAGATTAACGATAAAAGTTTATGCAGACAGATAAAAAAAGGTTCCCATATGTTAGCACCCGTTGTATTGTGTAAAGGTGTATATCCATATTGTGTAAAGCTGTATATACATTTGTAACTGTTTTCTACCATTTAATAAATGAAAATACAATGTGTTTTGTTCTTAACCTCAAAAATACTTACATTAGTTCCTCGATGACTTCGCACTCGCTGGAACCGAATGTGAGCCAATACCTCGACCTCTGTATTCAGGTTACTGGGTTGGCTATGCGGAGAAGCATCCATATCATTTATGCTCCTTTCATCATAAGTTGCTATAACACGATCAAGTTCCGCATCGGTCCTATAAGGTTAAGTAAAAATAAAGAGCTACAATAAGAGAAAATGCCACGATGGTAATTTAAAAATCCTACTCTGGTGCTGAATTATCGAGAAAAATATTATTAAAGCTCCACCATATATATATATATATACTGTATATATGCCGAAATAATCACGATGGAAACAGGCAATAATTAAAAACATAATGGGATTAATTTTTACGTTGTAGAAAACTTCAGAATAAAGCTAGGTTAGACTATCAGCAAATTGTAACCATAAGCAGATATCCTGACAGTTTTCAAAAGTAAGATTAGCTGTGCTATGCTCCGTCTGCCTGCAACGGGTCTCGAATCCGCAGACAAATCTTAATAGTTTTTAATATTTCTATTGTAACTTTTTAATATTTCTAAAATCGTACCTGTACAAGAAATGTACAAATAAAAACACACCATATATATATATATATATATATATATATATATATATGCCGAAATAACCCGAAGGAAACAATTAAAAATATTTTTGAAAACGCGTTTATTGCGGGCTTTTACGGTTAGGTTGTATTGTTATAAACGAGAACGAGTCCTGACCGATATATATATATATATATATTATGTCCAGGTTAGGTTATATTATTATAAACGGGGAAGAGTCCTGGCTGATATGTATATATTATGTCCCGGTTAGGTTATATTATTATAAACGAGAAAGAGTCCTGGGATTAATTTTTCTTTGGAGGAAAACTCAGAATAAAGCTAGGTTAGGCACTTATAAGTTAACATTGAATGAGCCGCAGAATATAGTTACTTACATTTTAATGGCGTCTTTATTGAACGGTTCTTGCATTTCGTCACAACTTTCCGTAACAATCTGGGTAGATAAAAGTTCTTCCCGATCTGCAGCTCTGAAAATTAGACGCGTTGCGTGAGCATAAAAATCTCGACCTTCAAACAAATCAGGAGAATTATAGAGCGATAACTGACTCATAGTGTATATTTGAAAAGCACTAAGCGAAAAAACATACGAACTGAGGCTCTGAGATGAACTGCGCCCTTTTATAAAGGGGGGGGCTCGTGACCAACCCACAAAACACAATCGCTAGCTTCCTATTGGCTATCGGTGAATTTTGGGCGAATTGACGCGTAAGCCTGCATAGCGGCCAAACAGAGGTCCTGGGATCCGCCCACAGGCTGTGATTGGTTGCCCCTTGAAATCTGGGGCGTGTCAGATATCCCTATTTGTGGAGAGACAAGAAACGCTTTGTTTTTTTATCTTGTATTCGACCGAGAGAGAGAGAGAGAGAGAGAGAGAGAGTTGAGGTTCGAATGTGAAACGTTTTATGATGCATGAAACATAAAAGTGGAAGATTGTTAATTACCCATGAAGAAAGCCGCTGTAAAGTTTCCACGATACAATAAATATATTTAAAAATAACAGCTGCGTGCTGGTGATTAGCCCAAAGTTTACGATCTCGAGAGAATAGAAATAAGATTGACCCGACGCTGGGCTGTATAATTTAATGATAAACAACATATATATATATATATATATATATATAAGAAAAGTTCACAATGGTAGGGTGTTTATAGCCAGTAATTTTTTTTTTTTTTATAAAGACAAGAAAAACTATGATTAGCAGATATATCTGGTACAATTCGCGTATGTTTGAGAGGTACACTAGACGACGAGTCAACTGCTGATAAAGTTCTAAGCTTTATGATCTCGAAGTAAACTTCTGCGGAAAGAAGTTTATTTATTGGAATTTTAAATCGATATTATCTATTGCTTCGCCAAACTCCACTATAGTCCGAATAAGTAATGGTAAATGACAAATACTATAGTTTTTTCTTTTTCATGATGCTAGCCCGACGTGGGCGACGGGTCACTCGCAAAGAGGTCCCATAAATATAGCTTCCCTCACCAGCTATCTGCAAAGCAGAGAGGATCCAGCTTTGGGACAGGATCTAGGGTTTAAAGCAGCCTAGCCCAGCTACATTTAGAACCTCAATATAAGCAAAAGACTCGCTGCCTTCACGTCAGATTGAATACATCAAAGAAAAAGGTGTAACTATTATATTTTTAGTCAAAAACCAAAATTTAAACCTCAACTGGCAGAATTGAGCGTCCACTTTTCAAGGAACATAACATGTCCGTTTTCTTTGATGTATTCAATCTGACGTGAAGGCAGCGAGTCTTTTGCTTATATTGAGGTTCTAAATGCAGCTGGGCTAGGCTGCTTTAAACCCTAGATCCTGTCCCAAAGCCGGATCCTATCTGCTTTGCAGATAGCTGGTGAGGGAAACTATATTTCTGGGACCGCTTTGCGAGTGACCCGTTGCCCACGTCGGGCTAGCATTATGAAAAAGAGAAAACTATAGTATTTGTCATTTACCATTCCTTATTCGGACTATAGTGGATTTACTTTTCATAGAAGAGTTCCTTGTTCCATGCACGGTCTGTGTGTATCATAAAAAAACCTCAGGGAACCTTTCTGAGTTCATTCCCATATATATATATATATATATATATATATATAATATATATTATATTATTTTTCCATAAATATTTATGTTCTTCTATTGTTCAGCTAATTACATCGTTTAATTAGATGTTTAGGAAGATGCTTGTTTATATCGCTTTCACCGTTCTTCATTTCCCTCCTTTATCATATTCCCTTTCAATTTATTCATTTGTGTCCGAATTGTTAATTCTAATGAATGTCAATCTTTACACTCCACCTTAGACCTACTCTTAAACGGGGATTATATATATATATATATATATATATATATATATATATATAACTGCAAACACGCAGTATAATTAACGTAAAGAACGACGCTTTGTATAGGAGAATTACCCGCGCAAGATGAGAGCGAAAGAACGAAACAAATGAAAAAATGAGGTACCCACCCGGGAATCGAACCCGGGATCTTTCGCTCTCATCTTGCGCGGATAATTCTCCTATACAAAGCGTCGTTCTTTACGTTAATTATACTGCGTGTTTGCAGTTATAATGTATATAATGTTACGGCATGCGGGAGGTGCCCCTTTGGGGCATTGGTTTCTGCGCGTATGTAGAGGAATTACGACATTTGTTTGAGTGAGGCCTGTGGTGTAATTGTTATCATATCTGACCGGCAATCGGAAGATCCCGGGTTCGATTCCCGGGTGGGTACCTCATTTTTTCATTTGTTTCGTTCTTTCGCTCTCATCTTGCGCGGATAATTCTCCTATACAAAGCGTCGTTCTTTACGTTATATATATATATATACAGGGGGCTGCAAAAGTAGGTATACAATAATGAAAAACAAAACATGCGCACAAAACGTATTTTATTGATTATACAAGCATATCAATAATAACATATCAATAATAAACATATTAATCCCTCAAATGTTCAAACTGTTTGCCCCCGGCATTCACACACTCCACTAGTCGAGTGTGGACACCCATGCACACTCTGGCACAAAGGTCTTTATCAGCATCAATTTCCTGGCAAGCCTCCCGTATGAACTGAATCATGGCATCAACAGAACGTGGCTTGCGTGCGAAAACCATGTCTTTTACACATCCCCAGAAAAAGAAGTCCATAGGGGTGAGATCCGGCGAACGTGGTGACCAGTCAACGGCTCCCCGACGTCCAATCCACCTGTTGGGAAATTCTTCGTCAAGTAGCGCACGCACAGTGAGTGCGAAGTGCGGTGGCGCCCCATCCTGCTGAAAGTAGAAGTCGTCTTGCTGCTGTTGTTCGCGCACCTGTGGTATGATTGTATCCGTCAGCATGTTCAGATACACGTGTTGATCGACAGTCCTGTGCAGAATGATAGGTCCAACGACACCTTTGCAGGACAGGCCAGCCCACACTGTCACCCCAGGTTGATTGAGCTGTTGCTCAATCGTGACTTTAGGGTTTTCAGTTGCGTAGTACACACAATTGTGCCGATTAACGGCACCCGATAGCTTAAAGTTTGCTTCATCGGACCACACGAATTTGCGCAGAATGCTGTCACCCTCTCGTTCCTCGTTCAGGATGGCTTCGCAAAATTGTAAACGCCGATCCGAGTCATCCTCTAATAAACCATGTATCAATCGTGGCACGTACATTTTCAGTCCTACACGGTGCATCAAACGACCCAACGATCTGCGTTCAATACCCAATTCAGATGACGCACTGTTTTTCGATTTCTGAGGGCTCTGGGTAAATGCCAGGGCGACCATTGCATTCTCATTCTCTGGCGTTGTCACGGTGACTGGTCGACCACTCTTCGGCGAGTTGTGGATAGACCCCGTCCGCTCAAATTTGTCACGTATCCGGTAAATCGTGAGCCTCGTTGGTGGAGGCGATGCAAATGTTTCTCGCCACTGCTCTCGCACACGTTCACTATTCTGTCTTCCAGTACTGTTTCAAAATCCATTTGCGCTCCTCGTCCGTTAAATTACCAGCCATCGTTAAATTTCCACTTTACCTGCAAATAATAGATGTATTATAGAAAAAATTACGAAAATAAAACTATTAAAAATAGTAATAATGATTTTAATGAATTAAATGAATTCTAGTATTAAATGAATCCTAGCACCACTATTATAATACTGGTAATACTGGTATAATCCTTACTGTATACCTACTTTTGCAGCCCCCTGTATATATATAAAAGAGAGCGCGCGAGAGAGATTCGTGCTAGGGCGCTTTGGGTACCCCTACCAACTGTGGAAAGATGTTTCCATGAATTTTTAGATGAACTTTTTTCCGGAATTGTACATATATAGGCTCGCCTTTGCTTTCCGTCTGAATTGTTCATTTTGGTGAAGATCAAGATTTACACTTCACCTTAGACTTATTTTTAAACGGGGATATATATATATATATATATATATAGAGAGAGAGAGGGAAATAAACAAACAGATAAACAACATGATCGGGTGTTGCAATAACGGGATCCCCTGGTTGCCCCTACGAACCGTGGAAGGATGTTTATACTCCACCTTAGACCTACGGTTTAACACGGATCATTAGATCACCCGTGCTAGCAGCCGCGGAAGGACGCGCCACCGCCGGGTCTCGAGCCCGCCTACACTCCACCTTAGACCTACAGTTCAACGCGGTCGCCGGAGCCCGTCGCATATAATCGTAATATTTTATGGGCTTATAGACGGGTGTGTACGTGCCAAACGAAGTATACACTGTGCCAACTAGCTGATGACGCCTGAAGGCACTGGCTGATTAAGACGACTGGCTGATTAGGGGCCCTATAAGGCAACGGCCGCTCGGCTGAAGTCTTAATATGCGCTTGGCTCCTGTGAAGCGAACACCTCTCCTCCTCTCTCTTAGGTTAGGTATACCCCTTTGGGGGGGTGAGGCTGTCCCACTTTATCCCCAAAGAGGTCTCCCCCAGCGGGAGTTCATTGCAACTTGGGGGATAACTCCGCTTCCAAGTTGCATAACCCCTTGTTTCTCTTGCAGCAACCCCTCCCCCCCTTTAGGGTGTGCCTTGCAACAATAGGAAGGGGGGTTGGCATTGTGGGGTGCCTTACAACAAAGGGGAGGGGGTTGGCACTCTTGCAACATTGATCAACTTTTGCAATTGCATTGCACTCGTCCATTTTTTGCCCATACTACTTACTGCATTTAAAGTCTAAATGACTCTTGAGCTTAAATTGAATGTTATAGCTCTCACTTGCTTAAAATTGCTATTCAAAATATTTTGTAGATATTTGCATGCTATAGTGCGAGCGTGGACTGATTAGGTATGGGTTGGCTTTGATGTTACTAAGGATTTCTTAGCTTCTAGATCAATTAATTAGCACTCAACAGATGCTGTCATAGGGCATCTAGATTAGTAACTAATATTGTTTGTGTCCTTTTACAGGTATTTACTTTTTTAATCTATTGAGAGAGATACATATCTTAGTCTTAGACAATACCATATGGCAAGAAACCACAAGAGGTCACTGTTGGAGCTCCTAGATGAGTATGAGCAGTCTCAGCAGGAGATGAGATATAAACATTTTTATAGGGTCATTTCAAAGGGTCCTCATCATACATACCTTTACCGGGAACCATGAAATTTTCTTGCTACAGAGGCAGGAATGCGGCTACAGAATTTGAAAACCGCTATATCTGCCACATACTTTCTTAGGTCTATATCCTTTCCCACAACGATTTACGAAATCGAGCCAGAACGATCAGTTCCCAATAGCAGACCTTTTTATGTAATGATAAAGTGCATCACTTTTTCAGGTTTAACAAAAATAAACCCTCTTTTCACTATTTCGATTTGTATCTTTATGCTGATAAAAAGTAGTAAGATACTTATCCACAGTTTTGTTCCGTAGCCATTCCCAAACCTTTTCATTTTGGTTTCCATTCCTCTAACTTGGGTAACTGAGGCTTAACTTTTATAACAAAAAATTTACTAAATTCTTCCAGATAGATATGAAAATGAAATGGTTTATTGGCAGACTATAGTCCCTATAAACTCTCATAACTTCCACAATGCATATATTATGCATAGTTCAGCATATATAAAACTGAGATTCAAATTAAAATAAAGTAACTTAAACATGTTTTCATGCTTATGCTTCGCAGTTGAATGTAATTATAAATTTACTACGTACCTGGTGGCTGGTGTAAGATAAAACTAATGTAAGCACTTAAAAGAATGTACTGAAAGTATTTTTGAAGTTACATTACGCTGTATGCTTTTTCATAAACAAAGGGTGTCCTTGTATGTGAATTAAAATACTGTATGTTCTGAAGGATTTTTGAGATCTGCTCTGTCTGTACACATGTTGGTCCTGCTTATGTCAGTTTACAGTTTACATACATTATAAAGAGTTGTTTCATATTACAAACTCTTTTCGCTGTTATATAAAATACGCTAAAGTTTGGAACAGATTAAGTATAAAGGGATCAATGCATACCGAGGCTTGGTTACTTAGAAATTTTATTCTGAATTAATATATCTGCATGTTTGGAGTTCCTTTTGAAAATGTCTGATGTGTTGTTAAATTTAGTAATGCAAGTTTTTCTATCCCTTTCAAGGTTGTCTTCGTAAAATATATCTTATTTTTCATAGAGTTATGAACTGTAATTTCTAATTTTTAATTTACCTTCAGTTATGTACAGGGTGTTCGAAAAGTCGCGTCACCCCCCTACAAAATGTACATATTGTAATACCAATTTATGTGATTAATTGAATTTATATGTGATTCATTGACATTTTTCTTCTTTTCCAGGTATTAGAGTTGTGTGAACAATGGCAGACCAGTCCACTTACACTCTGAAGGAAAGGATAGTGATGAGTACATAGGCTCATGAAAGGTCACATACTGAAAAAAAGGTGCATGATATCCAGAATGATTTCGACACAAGATTCAATAAGGCTGCATTACCAAACAAGACGATATTACGCTGGGAGAAAAAAATGTTTGAAACTGGCTTCATCAAGGACAGACCACGGCCGGGAAGACCAACAACGCGAGCAGAACAATGTGAAGGTGTGATTGCATCGGTGGCTCATTCACCGAAAAATTCACTTCGGAAACGATCACAAGAACTTACAGTCCCCATGTCCACAATGAGAGATCACATGACAAAAGATCTCAACATGAAACCATACCGTCCGTCATTTGTTAATGAATTAAGCGATACAGACATGCAGAAATGATATGAAGCCTGTGAACGGTTTTTGACAGTTTTTCTAACAGTTCCTGCACTTGGAACAGTGAGTTAACTGTATTTACTCTAGTTAAATTAATTGTTGCTAGTGACTTGTTTCTTAAATAACACCTACCACATATAAATACAATTAATGACACAAAAATAAAATTGGTATTTCAATATGTACATTTTGTAGGGGGTGACGGGACTTTTCGAACACCCTGTACAGTAGGTCATAATACAAAATTTTTTAAGTCTGTAAAACTGTTCAGAGTAAATCACAGGCAAACATATCCGTCCTTGACGGTATTTAAAAAGTGGGAACAAAATGTGTTTAGAAGTGTGTTTCAATTTTCAACGGTTTTAACATACAGCATATCTAAAGTGACCAGAGTCTCGATTTTCAGCGGACAGTTGCTGAAATTAACATTGAAATATCTGCTTACGATACCACCAAAATGTGTTTTTTGAGTATTGCAATTTCAAAATTTTCTCAACCGCAGCAGGGGGACACCCCTCCCCCATTGGATCCCCCCATTGGGGTTCAGGATATGTCCCACTTTTAAATTAAACAAAACTAGTCACTTTAAGTACATCTAATGTATATTGTATGTGAGGTTTATTTTTCAGGATTGTACGTATGTATAAGTCTAATTTCCTTTGATTTTACTATATTTTATACTTGAAATATTATTTTCACTTACAATATCGCTTTCCATGTTCCACTTTTCCTTCGAAACTGTTACAAAAAATTACAGGAATGTTATGGGGGCAAAGATACGTTAAGAAAAGTTACACGTTACCGTAATTACGTCAGAGTTACTGAAAAAAATGGCGTTATGTAGGAGTTACACGGAACATTAACTGGGGTGTAGAAGCAGGGCTGCATGGAATGGTAACAGTCAAAATATTACTGTTAAGAGGAGTATCATAAAGCACCTAAACTAGAGAAATATCATACCAACATTACACAGCAGATGACTGCAAAACATGTGTTCTTTTTACTAGTGGGACTGAACTTTAATATTTTTTAACTCATAAGGGGCAGTAGGTGCAGGGGACACATCGGAACAATGAGAAATTGACCCCTGTGTCTGAAAACTTCTGTTAGGCCTTAATAGAAATTTTAAAATAACCTGAGCCTGCTTCAGAGAACATGGGATGGGAGGGAAACGGCGAAAATTAAGTACAGTATATCACGAGAAAGGAAAGCTATTAGGTATAGTAATTCGCCACACTATACATATCAAGCAACGTCTTTAAGTTAGTTCTTTTTTTCCAACAAGAAAATGACCAAAGGTAAGCAACAAAGTTGTATATAACTTGTTTAATAATACAGGCCTGCGATGGAAAAACTTTTTTCATAATTTTAGCTGTTTACAATGTATTTTTGTGTGCTGAATTCGAAAAACACAATAAAAATGTCATACGACTCAAAGTTATTTCACAAATTCGATTTTTTTGTGAAGCGACTTCGAGAAAATGCCAGATTTCCGGAAATTACTAGAAACTTCTTAGAGACTATAAATACTGGGTTGCCAAGCCGTATGAGTCAGTTGTTACTCAGATTTCATGACGTGCGCACAATGATTCATCCGAAGCGAATTTTTTCAGTGATTTTGAGTTGTTTTTTGTGTTTTATATCAGCGAACTAGCGTGTTTTGATAGTGTTAAGAAAGCCTTATTTAGCCTTTATTAAATTAAATTCAAGACTCTTATTGTGTTCTGGGTACTGTAGTAAGTTGTGAATCATGGCTAGCCGTGGATGTGTCAACAGTCCCGACAGCTTCTGCTACATATGCGGGGAATTTGTGATCAAGAAACATCAAAGAAACGTAACAAATTTTATTAGGCAAGTGTACCATGCCTACTTTGGAATGAAACTAGGAGACCAAGACAAACCATGGGCACCACACAAAGTTTGTTTTATTTGCGTAGAGGATCTAAGGAAATGGTGTAAAGGCAAAAAGAAAGCATTCAGATTTGGTGTGCCAATGGTATGGAGGGAGCTAAAAAATCACTGTGATGACTGCTATTTTTGCTCTTGTGATGTTAAAGGCTGTAACTCAAAAAATAAGAAAGCCATATTCTATCCAAATCTTCCATCAGCTTTTCGACCTGTTCCTCATGGGCCAGAAGTTCCAGTTCCGCTTCCACCAGAAACATTGGAAGATTTGCCTAGTAATTCTGGTTCAGATACTGATCATGAAGAATTTCAGTGTGATATAGGAAGTCAAGACCCCCAGTTGTTCACTCAATCTGAACTAAACAATTTAGTGAGAAATTTGGGATTATCCAAGAAATCTGCTGAACTCTTAGGCTCCAGATTAAAAGAAAGAAATTTATTATCAGCTGGAACATCGATATATTTGTATAGAAGAAGAGAAAACGAGTTTATTCACTACTTTTCACATGAGGGCAATTTAGTTTACTGTAGTGATATTGATGGTTTGGTACAGGCATTTGGCATTGAGTACAAAGCGGATGAATGGAGACTTTTCATCGACTCTTCTAAAAGAAGTCTAAAAGCTGTTCTTTTGCACAATGGGAACAAGTATGCCTCTGTACCTGTTGGTCACTCGGTACATCTCCAAGAAAGTTATGAGAATTTGGAATTGGTTCTTACAAAGATAAAATATTATGATCATCACTGGATGATTTGTGGAGACCTTAAGGTATTGTGCATGCTTCTGGGGCAGCAGGGAGGATATACTAAGTTCCCATGTTTCCTTTGTGAATGGGATAGCAGAGCAAAGAGTCAACACTGGGAGCAAAAACACTGGCCACAAAGAAGATCTCTAGAACCTGGAAGCAAGAATATTTTGCGTAAAAATCTTGTTGACCCAAAGAAAGTACTTCTACCAGCTCTTCATATAAAACTAGGCCTTATGAAACAGTTTGTTAAGGCATTAAAAAAAAGTGGAGAATGCTTTAAGTACCTCTGCAAGAAGTTCCCTAACCTATCAGAAGCAAAATTAAGAGAAGGTATTTTTGTAGGCCCAGACATTAGAAGACTGCTGTCAGATGAAAACTTCTTGTCTACGATGACTGAAGTAGAAAAAGAGGCTTGGAATTCCTTCAAAAGTGTGGTTACTAAGTTCCTTGGGAATAATAAGGACCCTGAATATGCACTCATTGTTGAAAACATGCTGGAGAAATTCAAAGCTTTGCGATGCTCAATGAGTATCAAAATTCATTTCTTGAATGCACACTTGGACTTTTTCCCAGAAAATCTAGGTGCAGTAAGTGAGGAACAGGGAGAACGTTTCCATCAAGACATTAAGGAGATGGAAAAGAGATACCAAGGCCGGTGGAACGTTAATATGATGGGGGATTATTGCTGGATGCTGCATCGTGAAAATCCGGAAGCAGCGCACAAAAGGAAATGCAACAGGCGCAGCTTCACTGGCAAAAGAAAACGGGACTACTAAGCCATTCCACTAAATAAAGATGTAAGTATCCAAGTTTTATAGTTTTTTAAAATAAATATATTCAGAAATGGTCAGGAAATAGGTTTCATGTGGTAATTCTTCACTACTTATTTTATTCAGTAACATATTACAACATAAAAACGTCATAGCAAATTGTGAAAAAACTATACGTGATGGAGCAAATCTAAGGCCGTTTTTGGATTTAGCACCCCAAATTCCTATAAAACCAGCATACAATTTCAAAAAAGTTTTTAGGACCCTCAATTTTGCAGGCCTGTGATAATTAAAGAAGAAAGAACACTGAAATTTACGACTATGTTTATATGGAACATACTCAGTTTTACGAGGGTAAGCAACAACTCGACAATCTCACACAGCTGTCAAGAGTAACATACGAATGTTGACAGCGTCCTAGCTCAGTGGGTAACACCGTTTGATTATTACCCACTCATTGTCATTCCCGTTCCCATCCGCGGTCCGCAAATTAAGTCACAAAATGAGAAATCCACATTTGAGAAAGAATTTCTTCATTTGAGAAACGATGTCACTCCATTCGCATTCGCGGTTTTAAAAGTGCGAAGTGGGAATAGTTAATATTTTCTAACCTAACTTGATTTAACCTAACCTAACGTGGACCAGAGTGGGAAAGCCAAAGATGAGAATGAGAATGGTATGAACTAGGAATAAACAATTTTGAAAATACCTTTGAAATTCTCGCTCCCGGCTTTCCCACGTCTGGAAGTGGAATGAAATGGGAATGACATTGAATGGGATAATACCAACCGTTTTTCCGTAAGCGAAGTTAACACACTGAGGTCGAGGACAGGTATGGGTCAATTACAGTTAAAAAATAATTGGTTATAATTACAATTACTTTACAGATGCTCACTTACAATTACTGCAGTTGGCAAATGTAATTAATTGCAATTACAATTACATTGAAATGTAATTAATTTCAATTACAATTACTTTTCATAGAAACCTTTAATATAAATGAAAGGAAAAAAAAGACGTCTACCATTAATTTACAACCTTAACTTCTTATTTCCATACCTAGAGTGTGAATATTATTCTATTTGAACATGTATTAAAATCTCGGTTCAATTAGCAATCAATGCAATATCAGGTGAATTGTTTACTGTTCATTGGGTTCATTTTCATTCTCACTGAATGTAATTGATTTCAATTACAATTACGTTTTTAGTTAGTAAATTACAATTACACAGAAATTGCTTGAGAAAGTTAAATCAATTACAATTACAAATTACAATTACCCCATGCCTGGTCGAGGATATGAAAACCGATGATGCTAGTAATAATAGTACAGGAGTTAAAGCAACAGATCACATTGGTTGGCCTGAGCACTGTGCCAGTTTCTGAAATTCTGACCCTCCTTTTTTTATGCTGGAATTATTAACACAAAAGTAAAGGAAAAAAAATTGTTTAATGGAATTGATGCCCCGACAAATCGCTCCTGTTTTAGTTGCGAAAGAAGGACGCATTAAACATTAATTTATCGTTAATTTCTTTTCTTTCTTCAGACATTATTCGTGAATTTCATGCGTTGTGCTTGATCTGTGAATTTCAATAATTGAGTTCCAATTCACTGTTATACTCAATGTTGCAGTGCATTGTTCCATAATGATTTTCCTATCGATTAGCAATTTCAATATTCGGTGTGTGTGTGTGTGTGTGTGTGTGTATATATATATATTACTTAATTTTCCGTGACTGAGGAGCGGTCCATGATCAGGGACAACCCTATTTCAAAGTTAAATGAGTAGATCCCGCAGACTGGTCCGTGGTGCAGCCACTGCCTCCCGCCTCGCGCGCCATCACACCCAGTATTATCCTGTTGCAGTATAATATACAATTAAGTAGGTTATACTCACGACAAGACGTGAAGATCATCCCCTCCCGAAGATTGTTAACACCTCCCTCTGCTAACAGTGTGCGAAGACACTAACTGAGGCGCGTTGTGGTGGGATGGCGGGAGGCGAGTCGCGGAAGTAAACATCGCGCCAAATCAAAGTTCATTCGGTGACATGATCGTGGATAAGTGTACAAAGTCAATTACGTAAATTAGTAAATCGCGGTTAACTCGTTTCACGTGGGAGTGAATTACGGATAACGTTCGAGTAGTCTATTATGAAAATGAGTCTACATAAATATTGATTAAGTAATCAGTGTCTGTTTTGGTATCCTGATTCATTTGTTTTAAATTACGCCTAAAATAGGCTATTGCCAAAACAGAGCGTTTATTCCTGCCTTTCCCGATACACTTTTCATCCGTTATCAAAGCATTGTCTCTTTCCGCGCCATGAACGAATATCATAAAACATTTGCTTAATCCTCAATCTTGACCTATGATCATTTTGGCAGCGCATTTCCTATAGGGCCTGATTATCGTTGACTTCATTCGTGACCTTACACACACCTCTTATATATATATATATATATATATATATATATATATATATATATATATATGTTTGTGTGTTGTGTGTTGAAATTCTAATAACTTAAAAATTATTTTCCATGGTCCATAAACATCGTGTGAACATACTTTTCTTGATGGTTGGGGGAGGGGGGATGGAAGTGTTGTTAAAGGGGTGTTATGTGACGCTACGTTTATCGTAGCTCATATCTAAATAGCGTTATAATAGTTCTATTCTATAAGCATTTCCCGTTAATAATGCGTTAATAAATATAATTTTGCTGTTGAAATGACTGTGGATGGTTTTTGATAGGCAATAATCGCCTTTTATAACGACATAAACATTTTCATGGTATTCTTTTCCTTTCTTTTCTCTTTTTTTACATTATTTTGGGTTTTTTAGTGGAGGGGATTGGGCATTTTGGCCTTTGTTTGGCCTTTTCTTCAAAGGAGGCTGTTGTGACTCGCCTCAAACATCTCTTCTCGCTCTCTCTATTGACACTTTTCCAAAATAATGGCTTCTTCCAGCTCAGGATGTGAATGAAAGCAAAAATAAAAAATAATTTTGGAGTGTATATTATATATATATATATATATATATATATATATATATATAATATATATATATATATATATAAAGACTGAATTATATAAATAAATAAAATCTAAATGTATTTTCTTTCAACTTTTATGAATAAATAAAAGAATAGAAATCTAATTTGTTCCCATCTATATTGTTGCGGTTTTCCATCATTCTTCATATAGGCCCTATATATATTAGAGAGAGAGAGAGAGAGAGAGAGAGAGAGAGAGAGAGAGAGAGAGAGAGAGGGCAAAGTAAAGTAAAATTTTGTATGTTTGTATGTAAATAGGATAGGGAATGATGTTTGGTGTTTCTCATATTTGATACGGGAAATATGAACACAATCACTTTATGTTGCTTCGGTCACTGAAAGAAAGATCTTTCTTCTGATTACAAATTTGAGAAAGACATATTACAGAAAACTCGCTAATCATCGCAATAATGGGGTGGTCGAGGCGTATGACGAAGCGAAAGTTCGATGATGTGGAGGTCCATTACACTATAAAATACTGTACCGTAGGGTGGAGCGAAAAGGGCCGTTTTTTCAACTTTTTCTTAAAAACCAAATGGGGAGTGTGGATAATGTGCCAAATGGTCTTAAATGAAGGCGTGCAAAGTTTGAAACCATTTGGACAAGTCTTTTAGGTGCCCCCAGGGCATAGAATTTGTTTTTTTCGAAAAAAATTAGGTGATTTCAATATTTTTTAATTTTTTAAGAGACCCATCCTTCTTTGCCGTAGCTTGTATTAGGTTCATTATAAGTCCAATCATCAAATAAAATTTACAGAATGAACAATTTTAATTATCTTGAGGTGCCCCCCAGGCGCTCAAAGAACCATTATTTTCCATTCATGTCGTTGCTTATAAGGTCAGAAGGATCAAGTAAAGATAAGCACCCCCAGCCTTCTTTAATTAGCCTTATAAGGCTAACTAACGAAAATATCACGACCTAACCTAACCAATCGTTAAGTCAACTGTACGCCCTTGACGATTGGTTAGGTTAGGTCGTGATATTTTCGTTAGTTAGCCTTATAAGGCTAATTAAAGAAGGATGGGGGTGCTTATCTTTACTTGATCCGGTCAGAATAATCCAGAACTCACCACGAGGAGGTTGCTGTATATCGAGTTCCACCCGTGCCCAGCCCAACCACCCAACCTAGCAAGGCACTTCTAATCAGTCATCAACATTGCTAATAAGATGTCAACGAGTTCTGCTATTATATCTTATAACGAGTACTGAGACTTGGTGTCAAATTTAGGTATTAGTTTCCTTGAGGCAAGTCTGGCCCCAATGAATCCATCTCTAGATTTCACTCCACAAACAGAAGATGATGCCTCAGTTACCAATTTAAATACTCCTTCCACTGCTTGTGTGTGGCAGGGATACTTCTTGATTTCAAGCTTGCCTCCTTCAGTTAATTGTTTTTCTATGATATTTCACTGTCTGTTAGGCCCAATGTCAAAGGAGGTTCATTTACTTCAGTTCTTTGCCAATTGATCATCTCGGTGTAATCATTGCAGTCAAAATTCAGTTCGGGAATTTTAAAGTGACGAATTTCGCTTTTCTTTTCCTCCCTGGTTTTCTTGATTCTCCGCCATCCATGCTCTCGTACATATTCCCGTTCATCTTGCAGCATTGATAGAAGGATGTTTTCAGGATGAGCGGCGAAATATGCGTTTCTTTGAATAACTGGACGAATTATAATTATATTCACAGTTTCTTTTTCAGAGTTTTTGATAGTTGTATGGTTTTGCAAACATTCCTAGCGCCATAGACGACAGATGAATTTGATTTTAACTGAAACCACATCGGTGCGTGCACTTTCATTATGAATTCAACAATGGCAATTAGATTCTCTGTTGGACCTTCTGTTGATATGTATATAAACGGAGTATTCGATTTGCTGTTGTTAACCATCGAGAGTGGGACATCTTTCCTGGATTACGGGGAGGTAAATCTTCAGGAACATTTCCTGTCGAAACAGCTTTATGAATATCTCATAGATATTTTTGGTCAGAACTTAATACCTCTGAATCGACTGACTGTATCTCTGAATCAGATGGTAAGAATTCTTTCAAAGGGAGCTTGTGAAGGTCTTGAAGTGGTTTGCCAATTACACCTGTAAAGCCGCGGGGACCAGTTGTTTTTCCATCCAGTTGTTGAATTAAATGACGCAATGAGAGCTAATTTGCATGTAGTTGGCAAACAAACCATTGTAAAGGTTTTCCTTCAAGTAATGTGCAAACACCGCCCTTGGTGCCTGTGTTGACGGCTGTTCCATCGCATCCAACTACAATAATATTTTCAGTCGATATTTTTTTCTCGTCTAGGAACATCAAAACCTGTAGCTATGTTTTGTGCTGATCCTGTTGTTGGTGAGAAATGGCCAAGAAATTTTGATCCAGGTTCGGCAATAACAGCAATATGTTCTTGAAGAACATTTTTGCTGTAGAATTTGCAACCTTTCTTTTCCGATATAATTGTTGTATCTTTGCGACCATCGAAATAGATACTTTCGATGGCGGTTTCACTTTCTGCTGCTGCCTCTTTTTGTACTATTTCTCTTTTGCGTTTCCTCCCCCGTCGTATTTTGCTGCGATCTATGACTTTGGATGAATTTTCTTCAGAAATGATGCCAATATCTTGCAAGACGGAAGTTGATATCAGCTGCGCGGTCAGACACTCCTGTTCTATCGCACGCCAGAGCTAAGGCAGGTAAAACCGATTTCTGTTCCGTAAGTTTCTGCTCCTTTTTCTGCCTTTTTTGGGGAAGAATATAATTATCATCACATTCATCAGAGGACGTCTCAGTACTTGACACCGACGTTTCTTCTGATAAATCAACTGCCTCTGATGTACCTTTTGCTAGGCTTCTCAGGCTGCGGGATTTTCTATTTGCCGTTTTTTGTAGCCTTCGTGTTGTTGCAATATCTGCTACTCCGATGAACATTTTTCGCTCTGTTCGTTGATCCATCAAGAAATCCCGTTCTAAAACAGGGACTTTGGAAGCCTTCGTACAGGAGCATCTTTCAAAACACTTGCACTTGCATGCAGCAATGTCAAATAATTTCTTAGCTTCATTTTTCTTAAATTATTTATTTTATCTTTATAACTTTCATTTTCCCGCCGCCCCTTGAATCCTTATAATATCGTTCGATACTTCTTGTGGTGTACTTTTAACATATCCAAAATACGTTTCTCTCATAGCATTGGAATAGATACTTTGGAGTAAATATCGATTATTTTCTTTGTAAGATTCTTCGCAATGACGTCCACAGAAGGAACTTTATTTGACGTTTGCTTTAGTCGATACCTTTCCCAGAGAAAACACTTCATCACGTCTTCATAAGTTGGAAGTTGACTCTCATTTAAGTCGTTACCACTGCCGAAAATAGGGCACAAGTTTGCTTGCCTCGTACGCGAGGTAGATGGTCTACTTGAGTCCTGCATCTTGAAAGAACAACGAATAGCACCGTCTTCTGTCACTGCCAGGCTAACACTGGCCTGTCAGGCTGTGATTCAGTAAGAGAGTGAGTCCGTGAAAGAGAGGGTGGTGATGTTGATGTATCTATCTATATCTGATGTATCTAACACTACCGCTAAGTAACTGCTGAAATATATTGAATTGTACAAATTCTTGAATATATATATATAATAAATAACATATTTTAACATATTTAACGTCTCGGGGTCACCTGAAAATGAACTCCGATTGCAATGATGTTTTACAGTGATTATTTTTACACCAAATGGCACCTTTTCCCGACTACCCAAGTTCGATTTTTGAAAAAAGTGTATTTCGCTCCACCCTACTGTTTAGTGCAATTCCTTAATACTTGCCATGTACATTATTTGAAGTGTACATAATTGTGGATAAGGTTGTATGGAATGCAAGAATGCAAGCTTAGTAAAACATGGTTTGGCTTATCTTTACATCAGGCATCACACGGGACGCCAAGCCGTTATCGCACTCCAGACGTGCGATGAGCATCCTAAGTCTCAAAATGGCGGGAAAATGCGAGTTGGGCAATGATGCGATGATGCGGAGGTGATGTACGATGATTCGAAATTATATATAGAGGGAGTTAATACGAAAAAATGGATGTGCGACCATTCGGAGTGAAACCGAGTTGCATATATCGGGTGGCGGATGAGGGAACCCTAACCCTAGAACCTTCGTTCTAGGGCTGCTCCGAATATACAGAATAAGGAGCCGTGGACCAAACAAGCAGCAGAGGGATGGCAAACCGGCTGCTTTATTTTGCCAAGAAACCCTCTGATGATGGCGCATACCGCGTACGGGCGAACCGACGCACCTTCCTTCCTGATTTACAGGAGGGAGGTGCAAACGAGAAGAACCTGGAGCGAAGACGCCATCTGGGGGACCCGACCCGGCTTCAGCCGGATGGGATATAAGTCAAGTCAAGTAAATCATACATATATATATATATATATATATATATATATTGGTAATTAGGTGTAACCTCTTCTAAATCCTATTCAATTTCAGATGCCTGAAATGGCAAGATGAAGAAATCTCTCTTACAACAGGCGCAAAACAGCGAAATGAGATAAAGTTATTCTGAAAAAACTGCTTGATCGAATTAAACTCTTTTACGGTCTTTAAAGCAGAAAAAGACTGTGAGGAGAAAGAAAAAGAGTAAATTGTGAATAGCGAACAGAGAAAAATAGAGGAAACGAGGAATAGGGAAGCAGAAACAACGAAAGTACCAACACATAAGGAGTGCAAGAATATGAATGAAACTATAAATACAAATGCAACAGAGTAAAAATGAAACACAGGCAGAAAACTCAATCCAAAAAGTTCAAACAAAAGACATTAGCACAATAGAAAAAAAACAAGTAGAAATCATAAAAATAGACTGAAAACCGTCAAAAACAAAGGCCCCAAGTATAAATGGGAACGAAATTATATGCAAATATTATGTGAAAGGAAATTGTAGATATAAGGGAGGACAATGTATATATGAACACCCTCCTTTTTGCAATTCTTCTACAGTAATGGTCACTGTAAATTCGGTGAGAAATGCAAATTTTACCATCCACAAATTTGCAAGAATTACACCACATATGGAACCTGCCATTACGGGAAAAACTGCTGCAACCATCATATCCCGACAAATTGAAAGGACAAAGGACAAGGTTCAAAGGGAAACAGGAAAAATGTAAAGAAAAATATGTAAACCAATAGTGAACAAAATTTTTTCAACATCGCAGAAACAAAACGGCTGCTAAGTCTCATAGAGCGCATTCAGTTAATACAGCTGGGAACCCCCAAGCCAGATCGCTTCCTGGCAAGAAAATACCAGAACAGATAGGCGGAATCGGATCTCTCTTGGAGGACCACAAGGTTACTAAACACGCGATATCGAAGGAAAACGAACTGGAAATGCACAAGGGGCAACACAAAACAAAGAACATAAATACTGTCCTGGCTAATATTCAAGGAATAAAACCAAACAACATAAAAAACAAAGTTTCGTATCTGAAAGGATTTATGGACGAAACAAAGGCGGACATCGCATGCCTCACAGAAACACATCTTAAAGATTGCCAAGGAAACTGCAGAAAACTGCGAATACTGTCTTGATAAGAGAGTTGCCTATCGATCGTTTCAACAGCGAGACGTAAAGGTGGCTGTGCTATTTATGTACATGAGAGTCATATGACAGAGACGGTAATAAGTAAATCAAACAGTTTCGTGGAACTCTCGCAATGAAAATAGAGAAACTGAACGTGGTACTGATAGTCATTTATAGACCTCCAAACACTCCAACTGAAAAATTCTCGGATGCCATTGATGATATCAGAAACCTAGTAAAGTCAGTAAACTCTCTATCCCCCAATATAATACTCTGCGGAGATTTTAATTTCCCATTTGTAAGATACAAAAAGGTGGATAGGAATATATATATATATATATATATATATATATATATATATATATATATATATATATATATATATATATATATATATATATATATATATAAGAACAACCACAAGGAAAAAGAAACACGAAATCCGAGCGCTTTCGTGATATATTCACATCGTCATGGACAAGAAAGAAATAGGAAATATTTCTTTCTTGTCCCTGAAGATGTAACTATATCACGAAATCGCTCGGATTTCGTGTTTCTTTTTCCTTTTTCTCTGTGGTTGTTTGCTTATTAATAAGATCACGTGTTATTCTGTGATTTTACTGCATATATATATATATATATATATATATATATCACCAGGACAAGGAGGACACAAGATAAGACCAGGAGCAAGCAAAAATGTGGATGGTTCTAACAAACGAGTTTATGTTGACACAAGAGATAACAGAAAATACCAGAAAAAATAAGTGCCTAGATCTGGTATTCACAACTAACACGAACTTGATTGTTGATATAAAAATAACCCCAACTATTATCTCAGACCAAAACAAAATCGAGATATCAACAAATATGGCAAACGTATTAAAAGATAATATCCATACTGAAGAAAGAAGCAAATTTGGGACTTTTAACTTAAACTCCAAGACTATAAATTGGGAAGCAATTAGATCACACTGTCACAAATAGAGTGGGAAACAGTTTTCAAGAATAAAACAACCGAAGAAATGCTAACAATCTTAAAAGAAAAGTCTTCAAAAGAAGACTAGATGCCTGGCTCAGGATGGTACCAGATGATAAGGGTGTACCTGGCTATGTGCGGTGGAAAGCGCAAGAGAATAACTCGCTCTTCCACCAAGCCAGGCATAGGGGCGGGCCACCAGCATGACCTACGTGTGAAGAGAGACCAACGCACGGAGCTGCTCATTCTGACGAAGGTCAAGCTTTTCACTCCAACTTAGACCTACAGTTTAACGTTCAATCCCAACCCCGAACTACCAACAGCCCAGCGTCTTAACCACTAGGCCAACCAGGGTACACATTTTTCTACCAACCACTTTCTTTATTGTGTGGAACGATGAACAGTTGGGTTTTGATGCGCGCCAGCTGCCGTCACCGGGTCTTGAACCCGGGGCCGATGGATTCGTAGTCAGGGACGCTAACCACTACACCACCGAGGCGCATATATATATATATATATATATACACAGAGTGTAGCGTTGTGGCAAGAGATAGAGGGTTGAGCAAATGGGCATTCAGATTTAAAAATATTGCTTCGTAATGTTAATGTCATTTCAATCACGAAAAACTAGGTAACAAATGAATATTAAAGCCAAGTATCTTGGGCTTATAAATTACTTTCCGAGTGAGGGTGTTTATATTACGGGTTAACCGCGTGTGTTGTGTTGTTTCGAAGGGGGCTCCTCAATGTCCCGTGAGGAAAGAAGGTATTCTAAATCTTTGTCGAAAATTGTGTCACGGAACATGGATCCGCTGACAGGATGAAGTGCGAGTGATGGTTTTCCTGAAGACTGAGGTGCGTTTGAGAGGGCTTTTACTGCCAGCATTGTGAGTGTAATTGAATTCGGACAATCGAGCTTATTTGTAGGACTTTGTTTGTTCCACGCGTTTTCACTACCGTTCGAACAAGATTCATTTATGATGCCCCTTAAGATTAGTTTTATATAACTTCCTTTGTGGGAATGAATGGCCCCGTGAAACAGTTAAAGAATATAATGTTAAACATGTGAGCTCTTAATTAAACGACGATGATAACGAACGACTTTTAACTTCCATATTTATAATATTTTACAAGTTCGCAGTTAACTTGCAGTATATGCGCAGTTTAAAACATGTAAACAAGAGTAGTTTAAATTAAAACGATCTAATGCGTGACCAGAAAGGACAAACTTAACCCTTTAAGGCTGGAATTTTTTGCAGGGTTAAGTTATGAATGCGTGTATTTGAAACGCTACCAATTTGTACCGGTTTTCCTGAAAGGGTCAATCTTAATAATAGGAAGAATTAAGTGGATTTAATATCCGGTATTCAGGAACAGAACAAGGAAAGGAAAGATATTGTAGACCAGGAAGGAGTATTCCTCTAAACTTGGACCGTTTGTGATGTTGGTGCGGAGCGGAACGAATATATATTCAAAATCACTTCATCGAGACTTTTTAGTAAATTTCAAATCTGGACGTCATTTAGAATCTGAACCAAAACAGGAGCTGGTCTTGCAAGCAGCAAAGAAACCTCAAATTCAATTCGAGCACTTCTATTTCCTTCCACAATGATCAACAACCTTATTCGGCGAATCCAAATAACCCATTACAGCAATACCTACTCTTACTTCGCTATCCACACCTCGCGTATGCACGCCCAAACAACAATAAGAATAACACGAAGGGTTATCTCAGATCTCTATTATACGTTTGTTTTTATTTTTCCGAGGCAAAAATTATATTAATCCTGAATATGGTTGGCAGTGCTCCGAGTTTGCTGGTTCCAGATCCGGAGTGCCCCAGTGACTCAGCTCCTTATATCGCTTTATATCCTTTCACTTTCCACTGATGTCGCACGTGACAGCATTCCCAACAATGGCATTGAATCCTCAGATTTCTTCCAGGAAACCAAGAGGCAGGAAGCAAAAGGCTCTCTCTTCCTCTCTGCATACAATTTCAGCTCATTGTGCAAAGTAGAGCTTTCCATGGTATCATCGTCTTCGGAGCTACTGTCTGAAAGATCGTAGATACTGGGAGACGTACGTGGTTTCTTGGGTGGAACTAGATCACGATCAACAGGGCCACATAGAACAAACAGGTTTTTAGTCATCGTTTCTTTTTGTGCTAAAAAATACATATTTTTTTTTACATTCTAATCTGTTATAAAAAATGTGTCCTTTTCTCGTAACCGTACGATTTACTATCCATACTTGGGAAACTGGTACGGCCAGGACGTTATATTACGATTAAAAAATACTATACGCACACTCATCCACTCAACATCAACTAGTGTTTTACATGCTCAGAAAAAACTGTTCAACGCAAACCGTCCAAAACCCCAATAGCTAGTGATCGACTCCCATCCCTTAAACTTGCTGACATTCACTCTATTATAAGTGGAGCAGCTCCAGGCTTCAGTTCCAGCTCCAAATTTCGGAGCGCTCCAATAAGTCTGGCTCCAGCTCTGCTCCAACTCTGGTCGTTCCACAATCCCAGCTCCAGCTCCGCTCCGGCTCCTGAGAAGATTTTAAACAATTGGCGTGTTTCGGTCAGGCCCCGAATCTTGGAGCTGGCTCCTGGCTCCGGAGCTGGACCACTCCATAGACAGAATGGAAAGAGTGCAGCGACGAGCTACTAAGATGATTTCGAGATTTAAAAACAAATCGTACGTTGCCCGTTTGAGAGCGTTAAATGTATTCTCACTTGTAAAAATGCGTATTCGAGGAGCTTTTATCCAGGTGTTTAAAAGGATTCTAGGTTTTGATAATGTCGACGCCGAAAAATATTTTACTTTCAGAAATGCAGATAGAACTCGCAGTAATGGTTTCAAATTACTGGGTAAACATTTTAATTGTAATGAAGCTAAGCATTTTTCTGTGGAATGGATTGTCAGCCAGCGTAGTTGAAAGTAATTCGATCGAATCCTTTAAAAAGCTTATCTTGCCTTAAACCCCCAGTTGGAAGCACTTGTTAGCGCGTAGAAGTATTGTAAAATTTTCACTTGGATTCCCTCCTCTTTACTTGAAAATTTTCACTTTATCCTTACATTTCTTTTCTTACTTTCAACCTCTCTTCTCTGCTTTGCTTTAAAACTTTTACTTGCCTTTAAATTTTCTTACTTCTTTTATCCCTCTTAATTAGACAGCCTCGTAGGGACCAGCCGGTCTTTTGCTGTTTGCTGTCCTTTGTATTTGGTGTCATTTGTGTTTGGTGTCCTTTGTAAAAGTAACCCCAGGAAAGGTTCAGATGACCAATTACAGCGTATATAAATCGAGTTCCTGTGAATGAACGGTGATGGTGAGGGGTGGTTTATAATGCTCTAGGGCAGCTTCCCAAAGCGAATTGTACTTCTCGGTGGAAGTGTCTTCTCAATATTCTCTAAGCTCCAATCCGTTCTCACCATGTTCACCTCTACACTTCATAAAATCGTCGATTAAAAATGTATAGGCATGCTCGAGAACGGTGTCAAAATATCGACTATCATCAATTCGCACGTTTAATAAAGGTATCAGGTTGAGGAAGGCGGCTATTTCAAACAGTCTGTCGAGGATGAGTCGGCAATGATAGGCACTTGTCCGTTATTAACATTGATTTCACTGAAGGTTTTTAGATTACTTTTCCACATCAATAGTGTTTCAACGCACGGTTGACTCGTATTGTGACCCCTAGTTAACGTAGAACTAATACAATATAAGGACGTGTCACTGGTCGATATTGTTGTTGCACTCGCGGAAGGGGGTACCTTATAATTCTTATCCGACAAAATTCCTTTTCACGTTAAATGATTCGATAGTAAATCAATAATGAGGGGCTTTGTTCGAGAAATATGCGTGCCCATGTCGTTCTATTCTGAGAGAGAAAAGCTACTTGTCACTAAATTCTATTATACAGTAAAGGTACACAAGCCTTAAGCTATGACACCTTATCGCCAGGGCCGGCGAGAGCTGCCACGGGCCAAGGGGAAAGATTGGTATATGGGCCCCCCCTGTTTACTCAGTATTTTATTATGAATGTTTTTTGTGTACATAACAAGCAAACTGATTATATGTCCAAGTCACTATTCAAAACATACAGTATGATAATCTCTATAAAATATATGTTCATTAATTATATTTCCTTTATGTTATTTAAGCAATTGCTTTATTAATATTTTTAGATTTTATCCCCCCTGGTATATATAACCCGCTTCCCCGCCCTCTCGGCGGCCCTGCTTATCACGGTAAACATTGATGTAGAGGTGAAAATATACGCATTTCCATTCAAACACTAAAAGGAAATTATACGCACAGCCTAAAATGTAATATATTTTTTTTAAAGTACACAGGTTAAACAATTTGTAAATTAAATACAATAAGTAACCATTCAATAATAAGTAAATAAGCGAGTCAAAACTTAAAAATAATTTATAAAATAAATAAACAGTAAAAAACGTAAAAAAGGATAAAATAAATTAAATCAAAATATACGTATCGACTAATCATTCCTCACGGAAACCAAATAGAACACTATTGTAGGTTCCAGATAGTTGGAAACGTCTCCTGTAGGTATTGTGACACACCTTAGTCCCTCTAAATTCCTTCACTCATAGTTTCTGCCCTCGAAAGTTGTCTCCACAACCAGGTGAGGAGGCGCGGCTACGTCATCCTCTCCTGGTTCTTCTAAAATTACCAGATGTTTAAGAGAGGTGAATTTCATAATTTGGCGGTTTGCTGTTTTTAAACTGATGCCCTTCGCCTTCACGATGTACTTGAAATCATCCCCGATACTCACTCGTACCCTGTAAGTTTTTGGACCACTCGAAACAAAATAGTCCACTTAAGCTCTGTCGCCATACTCGTCCTTGATCTCGTCAGTGCGTTCACCGAGAAAATCGCTTATAGGAGGCATATATTTACCTTATTTCGCTGTAAACACCACACTGTCGTATCGGTATACAGGACCCGTTGAACCAGAGAATGCATTAGGTCCCAGAGATTGGTGCGCCTGTAAGCTGTTGTAAAGGTAGCTACAGAGATGTTTGTGACGCGGGATGTGTCTGCAGCCAACTCGATTCTATTGTAATGTATTATGTACGTATTAACTACGTGTACAATTTCAAGAACGTCTTTATCTTCAGCTTTGGCGTAATCCCATACTTCGTCAAAACTTTGAGCTAAATGCACGTTCCCCTTGTCAGTGTTCTGTGCAAACTTGCCCCAAAGACTGTTCAAACAAAGCTTTGCACTAAAGCACTTGCCATGGTTTCGCGTAATATGCTCCTGCTCAAGCTGTATACTCGCAATCACGGTAACACTGAATACAGGCCCTTTTCGTCCTCGGTCTCAACTCCCGTGGAACCCCGACGCCTCAACTTTATCTTTCAGGAAGGTGTTGATATAACGTGTGAAGAGGTTATAGCGTTTATGGGGCTTCCGCATCTCATAAATCTTTAGTATTCTGTACCCTTTTCTCCTCTGCGCAATTCACGCACATGGGAAACATAAGCTTGTGATTTATGACAACAGGTAAGATGGACAGCCATAAATCACGAGGGGGAAGTACATCAACGAATGATAGTCCAAAATAGTTCTCGTTTAAATTGTCTGAGAACTCTTCGATGGTAGGTAGGGCGGGTCCCACGAGCTTCTCATGGGCACCTACAGGGTATGGGTTATTCTTCATCACATACGGGAATAAAGAGCAGAAGTAAAAGCAATGAATTTTTACACTCTCCGTAGGTAGAAAGTATAGTTTGAAAGGGTTTGTATGTCCTCCAAGCAAACTGTCACCACACTTGAGAGGGTCCACCACCACTGAACATTATCATATATATATATATATATATATATATATACACCCGGTGTCCAAAACAAGGGACTTAGCTAAAAAGAAACTTAGCTGTTCTTAGCTAAAAAGAAATCTAGACACAAAGACAAACAAAAGAGGTATGTAAAACTTAAGAGTTTATTAACTTTAATTAAACAACATGTTCAATGTAATCGACATTTTTTCTAACACAATATTCAACCTTACACAAATGTTCGACCTAATTTTTGGAAGTAGCTCAGCCGGGATGTTGTTCATTACCACATAGACTTAGGTGTTTATACTTAAGTGTCTTAGGCTTGGTAGAATGGATCCTCTCTTTTATGTAACTACACCAAAATGTCAGGGGGTATGAAGTCAAGTGACTATGGGGCCATTCCCACTGACACAGAAAGGGAGATTCACAAGCAGTGTGTGGAGGTGCCCCATCCTGCTGAAGTCCAAAGACTTAGCATTCCCTAAAGCCTATGTCGTGCGGACTCTCCGCTCGAATGTAGGAACTGACGATAGACTGAATCCGGTAAGTGGTCGCCTCGTTTGGTAGACGGAATTACATCCGTAGGGCTTTCGACCATGTCAATCTTTGAATGATGGGAATCCAGGAGGACACTACTTTCGATCACGTTTAATGTCAACGCTCGTGGGCACACACAACTCTCTGCAATAAATGTTAACTCTCATTGCTCACTCTTATCTCGGTTAGCTACGTCGTCTGGGAAGATCACCATCGAATAGCTTTAACTAACCCCTTCGTGAAGTAAGGCATCCAATTGCGATAAAATGTATAAATTCCATGGTGAATGGAAACAATAACGTTCACTTCTCTATGTTTATTATTTCACTAATGCGCTTAAGAGGACAAATAAATTCTGGTTAATTCCTTAAATTTACAGGATACAGCAGAGGTAATATTTATAAGGCGAGGTGGTGTCACTACAAAAATCTCTCACAGAGTCTGCAGTCAAAGGCACAGTTACGGGGGAACAGAAACAAGGCAAAGAACCTCGCCGTCGATTCTCTCAGGGTTTTTGTAGCCTCTGGGTAGGCGCGGTCGAGGTGGAGTAAGTGCCACCTTTTTACGGGGGTTTACGGGGGGGGTTTAACAGCAAGCGCCTAGAAGAGTGCTTCACATCAAAATTTGGATGGCATTATATTCAAGGGGTAACCCACTCAAAAAAATGAAATATTCCCTGCCAACATGGATGTGTTCTTTCGGTGTATAACTCATCATTGTTTCTGTATAGGGACGCCCGAATGGCGGCATTTTGATAGGACTAGTACCCACAAAGGGGTTTAGTTGGAGAGGAAAATATAAAGTGCACCTGAATTCTATGGTTGAGAGAACCTTGTCTCAGTGATTTATTATAATCAAGTTGTTTATAAAGCCTTCTTTCTTTGGTGTACGAGATGTATGTTTTCATACGTATAATCGCATTGATCGAGATTGGGAAGTTACATAGGGTTGCAAAAGGTTACAAGGGGATACGTGAGGCTAAAAACACTGCGACACTGTGATGATTTGACTAAGATATTTTGGTTTAACATCAGAACGTAATTCGTCAAAGACGAACTCGTTTGCACCGTAGAATTTACTGCTATGGGACACCTATACTCCAGTGAAGCCTTCTATGTCCATTAGGGTGTCCCGTTAAACCCAAAGTTGGTCGGGTACAGCATTAACCGATATAATCTCGTGAAGTGGGCTACTAAGAATGCCCAAACAAGTTTTTTAAGTCCTATTTAAAAAATCATGCATCCCCAGGGCCCTGGTTTACATTTTACACCCCGATTCAGACCAAAAAATTGGCATTTTGACCTTTAAAAGACCCATTAAAGCTAGAAATTACATACACATTTTTCCAATCTGTTAGTAGGAAGCCCCAGAACCACGTCAAGGTTGATTGGAATCTGTGAATTTTTTTTTATAGTTTTTTTTATTTTTTTTTAGTTTTTTTTTTTAGGTTTTTAAATTTTTTTTTTACTTTTTTGTATTTTTAATTTTTTAAAAAATTTTTTTTAGGAAAAATTGCATAAATCCCCTTTTTTAATACAAAAAATTGCATTAATCCCCATTTTAAACTAATAATTTACCTAGTAATTACGAAGATTCTTTTTCTTGATTGCTTTTAAATTTTTTCTATGAAGTTCTGTGGTATGAATTTTAGCTTGAAGCTGAGCTTCATCTTTAACTGTAGGAGCCAGATCAGTTATGAGCTTAATAGCCCTTTCAGCACAATCATTGACAACCTTACTCACAAACGCTTCCATTTCATGATTTTAAAGATTTCCCATGAATTAGGTCCCATCAAATCCACCAGATGTATATCTGGGTGTAGTTCTGGAACTTCTGGCTTTCCTATAATAATTTCATCTGGAACTTCAGTTCTTAATAAACGAGCTGCGATACTTGCTTTTGTATTCTCATCTAAAGTTTTACTAAAAAGAAATAAAACTACAAGTTCTTGATTTAAATACCACTTGTGTCTTAAGAATGCATCTACTGCACCAATAGAAACTTCTCGATCTACTTCCTGCCGGACATTAACTACTTGCTTATAAAATCGCAGATCATTGAGTGGTGCTTCTGCAGATAATGGGGTCTTTAGCCAATAAGGGCCATAAACTAAAGATGTAAACTTGACAAATCTTCCAAATGATTCTTTTACTTCTGGTTCTTAGTTAAACTGATCTCTAAACAAGACAAGTTTATTTGAATACAACTGTGTCACAACAATAAACAGTTTAATTCTAATTATTCTAAGTAATCATCTCTGAAATAATTTTTTTTCTCTAATAAAGAATTATAAATTATATTTGCACTTTCTTTAATATCCATCAACAAAGGCTCAGTTATATTTATTTCTTTAGTTTGGGATAATGTTATTTTGGACCAGCTTTTCGAAAATTCTTCAAATGTTGGATAATCGGGACCACTGCTTTTTCCAAAGATGCATTGCCAAACAGATTTTACAATAAGTTCGCCAATGTGGTGATGGCATGCTAAATATAATAATGGTCTACTCAGATTTCTTTCTATATAAATGCATCTCCTTTGTTAATACCTGTATTTGAGGCCGTCGTGTCAAATGACATACTGTACCTTTCACCTTTCCTGTGACCTGCCAATCTGTAAGGAGCTTGAATGTAGCTTCAGACATTTGTTCACCAGTAGCATTTTGAATAATAGGTATCCCCAAAATTTTATCAATATCAGGAGATCCAGTAGCAGCAACAGCAAGCCTTTCTAAGCCTAAAATCTGTTTTGAATCCCAATGGACAACAAGATGTTTTATATTGGTATTTTGAAATAATTCTTTGACTTCATTTTCAGTTTTTACGCTATTTTCTTGTGTTGCTGTATGAGTAGATGTTTTTGAAACTGCATAATCGTTTAGGTCTTCACCGCTGGCTCTAATTAAAGCAGAAATTATCAATGTAGCTGTTCTAACAGATACATTTCCTCTGTCTATAGCACTGGCTACAATAGACTCTTTAAGTACATTTCTAGGCAGATAGATAGGCTTTTGTTCTTTAGTTGTTTTTAGTCTTTTATTGAGGTAATCATAATCGTTATAACTATCTCCCTCACATTCTAATTCCTCTATTTTCACTTTAGATGGTTTGCTTATTCTCTCTTGTTCTTTCTGATGTAAACGTTCGTTGGTTGCTGGTCTTTTTATTTTATTTTTTATTCTTGGCTCTGAAATCTTATCTCTTGAACCCAGTGTAACTTTATATCCCTCTCTCAGCATCTTTAAAAACTCCAGATCTTCCTCAACTTCAGCTTTCCCTAGCTTTTCTGAAAGAACTTTTTCAGGAAATGGGTGAGCGACATCAAATATTGTTTCAAGTTTTTCATAAAATTTGTTTACTGAACTTAGGTGCTCTTCAGTTTTTCTATATTTATGTTTTGTTAGAACATACCATTCCTGGTGCAACTTAAGAAGTTTTTTAACGGCATATTGTCTGCTACTGGTAGGCAAATTGCATTTATTCCAAAAGGAGAACACATGGTCTATTACCATGCCAGCTTGATGACTTACAAGTTTTCCTTTAACAAGGGACTGATTATAATGAGGATTGCAAGCTTTAATATGAAGGAAATATTTGAGTACTTGCTTGTTGGATGGAACAGCTGTAGTCGTTATGGAGGCTATAGGTTGACCTAGAAAGGGAATTTCTGTTTTGCTTCTAGTTAATGGTTTGCTTAGAGCCATTTTATCAATTTAAATAGGTATTATGGTACCTAGATTTAGAAATTCCTGAAAAAATGTTAGATTAGTTAGTAAAAATCGCTAAAAATATGAAATAAGGGGGTTAAATTGGGCCCTGTGGGGCCCACATTTAGCATTAATATTTATAAAGCTAGTATGCATTACCAGAAATGCATATAGAGAGGTAAGTGTGTTATACTTTTAATTAAAATAGTATATTTTACTAGAAAATGCCATGTAAAATGTAAAATGTAAACCGATGGGGATGCATGAATTTTTTAGGTAGGACTTTAAAATCTTGTGTGGGCATTCTCAGTAACCCACTTCACGATATTATATCGGTTAATGCTGTATCCGACCAACTTATTATTCTTATTATTCACACTGATTAAAATTGCCTTTCAATAAATTACCTTCGTCATAAATGTTTTTATATAAAAGTGTAAATTAAATCCAGAAAGTGTTCTTCATCTAATAAAATTTTTTCTGTAAAGTTTCAGAGATTTACAAATAAAAAATCTCAGATAATCTATCGAAAATTTCATTCTTTAAACAAAATTAAATAAAGAAGTTAAGTAAAGTTAACTTGCAAAGCCAAAATTATAATAAGTAATAATGAACTAACTTTTAAGCAATCAAATAAAAATCAAGGTTTGGAACAAATTTTAACACCATTTCAGTTATTCTTGCATAAACTTATATTTTAAAGACACCACACAGAAATGCATCAATCACAAAATATATTACAAAAACACAAATATGAGTTCTCAAAATTTACAGGGAGAGCGCGTAAGTCTGTCTAAATTCAAATAAAAGCAATTTAAATTTTTGTGTTTTATATTACCCCCCCCCCCCCCCCCCCCCGAAATAGATTGGATTTAAATTTAAACCACGACTTAATACTATTAAACCCAATTAAATCATTTGAAGGGTGGAGAAATCCAAGTTAAGGTACCCAGTTCGGGCAAATAAGTTATGACGAACCCAATCACAAGTTAAATAAATTCTGCTTGAAATTTACTTATAAGCACTTATTTTATGCTAAAATTTGTCTATGAAACAGTTTTAAAGCAGAAATGACTAAACACTTAAAAAACAACAACATTTAAAAATACATTTTTAAATGTGGCCGTAATCCTTTCACCTGCATAAATCTCGTATTTTCTTGTTCTGGGAAAAAAAATCTTACGATTTATTTTGAAAACAAAATTTTTAAATTTTAACATAGTGTACTGGGGATGGAGGTTCTGATTTTAGACTCTCGGGATTTGTAACATTTTCACCATTTTATATAACGCTGTCTAAACTTTACAACAATTTATAAATTGAAAAAAAAAAATTCCTGTTACAAGCTATTTTTGTAACAACCAATAAAATTCAGCACAGTTTGAGTTTATCCTTTTCCCAGTTCTTTGCGTGCGCACGCACAAGCAATTTGCATGCGAAGTACTGTACAATTTTGAGTTTAAGTGCGTTGAGTGCATCTGTGCACGCAATTTTTCTGTATGCACAAAATGATGAACTCCTCGCGTATTTCCTATTCTTATATCAACTCAGTTTATATATATATATATATAATATATATATATATGGAGAGAGAGAGAGAGAGAGTTGTAGTTGGATGGGAGACCGTCCTCTGCCTCCAGATTATGTAATAATCCGTGGTTGGGTTCCCACGTAAAACTGTAGGGCCCTTCCCTCATATCACCATGATAGATGTTTTGAAAGGAGGTTAAATCACCGCATCAGAAACACTTTGATCTCGATTAAATCAACAATTTGGCCTTAATTATATGTATTATTAAATATATGTATTATTTTGAAAATTATTGAAAATATCAGATCCATAACATTAATGAAGAAAAGTATGAGATAATATGTTTTTTCTCGTCATTCTTTATGAATATTTATACAGGGTGTCCAAAAAGAAACGCAACCCATTGGAGAATGCATCTATCATTGTAACCTAACCCTTTTCTTTCTGTTTCGGGTTGCGTTTCTTTTCAACAATCTGCATTTTGCATGGAAATTTATTTAATTTTTTTTTCGAAATTTGTGGCTACCTACTTATCACTTCAATTTTTTACGCGTGAACTATCGTATAATGCATACCTTTATTAGAACTTTCAGCTAATATGAATATTGTTTTCACCATTTAGTTACCCGATTGTATACAAATAATTTTTAATTCCGTCTAAACCTCACCCTTTAGGTTCCCTTTAAAAATCTTCTCCAGAACAGCTTACAGCTAAAGAAACCTGTGAGTATTGCGTGAAAGTAGTGGAAAGTTTCTAATTGGCCCATGGCCTTAAAAAAATAACTCTCAAGTACTTATTAATTTTTTTTTCAATTGAAAATTAAAAAGTTATCATTTGGTCTGAAATAAATGTATCTATAATTGTGTGAGAGCCAATGTAGAGTATCAAGAATATATCGTGTTAGTTTGGGGTTAATAGGCTTTGTGGGAAACCTTGTAGCTTGAAAGATAACATGACCCTATTATAGGTTCGCTAAATTGATGATACTGTAGTTACCACTAGGTAATTCGAAATTCGAAAAAATAATTAGTATTTCTTATAGTACACATAAATATCTAATGATCGTATAAATTTAGTTAAAGTACGTCTGAATACAAATTGTGTTATCCTTAAATGTTTCATCTCAAAAGTTTAAAAATATTTGAAACTTGGTCACTAAAGTAAAAAAATATTGTGAGCTGGGTGGGAAGTGGACAGAAAACTTAAAAAAGGTGACCTATTTGCCCTAATATTAGAAAGTCATATATGGGATATTTTGTTTCGCTTACGACGACACCCAATCTCTACATGTCCTGAAAATTTAATATAAATCGGTTGAGAAAGGAACTCTCAAGACGGTCGGATGTACAGGGTGTTCGAAAAGTCCCGTCACCCCCTACAAAATGTACATATTGTAATACCAATTTTATTTTTGTGTGATTAATTGAATTTATATGTGATTCATCGACATTTTTTTCTTTTCCAGGTATTAGAGTTGTGTGAACAATGGCAGACCAGTCCACTTACACTCTGGAGGAAAGGATAGTGATGAGCACATGGGCTCATGTAAGGTCACATACTGGCAAAACGATGCATGATATCCAGAATGATTTCGACACAAGATTCAATAAGGCTGCACTACCAAACAAGACGGTATTACGCTGGGAGAAAAAGCTGTTTGAAACTAGCTCCATCAAGGACAGACCACGGTCGGGAAGACTAACAACGCGATCAGAACAGTGTGAAGGCGTGATTGCATCGGTGGGTCGTTCACCGAGTAAATCACTTCGGAAACGATCACAAGAACTTGCAGTCCCCATGTCCACAATGAGAGATCACATGACAAGAGATCTCAACATGAAACCATACCGCCCGTCATTTGTTAATGAATTAAGCGATATAGTGTAGACATGCAGTGTGCCGCCCCGAAGCCTAGATCTGTCTTCATGTGACAATGCGTCGTGGGGTTTCGTCAAGCAAAACGTATCCCAGGTGCGTTACCCACAACATAGGAATTGAAATACGCTGTTCGAGATGCGCACATGGAGGCGCATAATTCTTTATTACGAAAATGATGGTGCGCACACAGATATTCTTGATTAGTAACTGTAATTAGTAACTATTTACTGTAATTAAAGTAATTGTTGCTAGTGACTTGTTTCTTAAATTACACCTACCATATACAAATACAATTAATCACTCAAAAAAAAATGGTATTACAATATGTACATTTTGAGCGGGCATAAAAATAAAGTTTTCTTCGATATTTATAATCATGCTTGGAGTTGTTTAACCTCCTTTGTAACATTAAAGGTTATGTGATATGTGACAGACAAAAATGTGTATATATATACACACACACACGAGTATGTATATATATATATATATATATATATATATATATATAAGGGGTCCCAAAAAACCTTAGCCCCCCCCATTTGCAGCTTACATGTTTACTTATATCGAAATAGTTTTTAGTGATTGTAAAAATATATAAAATTCTTTATTTATTACAGGTATTAAAATTACTCTAGCTGATAAAGTGATAATATAATGGCTTCTCAATTAATTGGTGATTCGGAGAGGCAACGTGTGATAGATCGCATACGAGCAATAACATTTCGGGAAGCTCGTGATGCTGGAGCCACCTTTATAACACGTTCATGGGTTGCCAAAAAGTTGCGAAGAAGTGAGGACTTCGTCAAAAGAAATTGGAATAAAACTTTGGGTGAATGTGAAATGGATACAACTAAATCTGGGGGCCCAAATTTGCCACTCTCCCAGGAAACAAAGGACATCATTGAAAGCGGTACGCGTAAGCGGAAAAACAGCTGTGCTAAACTTTCTAGACGCAGTGGTCGGCGAACAGGGGTAAATTACCCCAAATGGGGGTACATTTAAAACTTTTGGGGGTAATGCGTGCGGTATGAGAGACACCATATGCAACAATTTTAAGAGCAATTGGCTTGTTTTTGTTTACTTTGAAGTCTGGGGGTAATTTCATTTTACTCAAATAGATTTTTGGGTAATACCCAAAAAAGTTCCCCGACCCATGTTCTAGAGAGATCGAAGTGTTGAGAGGAAACATCGTTAGTGGTGAGATCATTCGACTGTACCATTATAGGCAAGGTTTAACCCTTTAACGACCAGTATACGTTTCTTTGAACTTAAAAGTTTAAGTTTTATTGTTATTTACAATTAGATATTAATTATATAACTATGTAACTATAGTCACTTAAATGACCCATTTTTTGGTTAATTTTTCGACAACTAAACGATACCTGTATAAACATGGAGATGTATTTGTAGAAACGTTGCATCATTGTACAATTTATATTATTATTTCCGTTGGGACAAATATGTCCCGTGGTCCTCAAAGGGTTAAAGCCTTGGCATGAACTTCCAAAGCCAAGAAAAACTCAACTTAACATCGATGACAGAATGTGGTTTGCCCATTATCTTGAAGATTGGGATGTGGATGATTTCATGCATTTAGCTGTCTCCGATGAATTTTTTGTTTACGTAACACGTCGGCCTAACTACCAAAATGATCGAGTGTGGGCCACAACACCAGATGAAATCGTTGACAATGAACATTATCGCAAATTATTAAAAAGTCCACACTGTGTTGGTGTGTTTGTTTTGTTCACTGCAAAGAAGCTCATGTGGGTGCTGAAGCCAAATGGTCAGAGTTGGGCTGGAAAGTATTTTCGTGATATTATTCTATCCCAGCATGTCATTCCTTTTCTAAGAAACCCAAACAATGTTATGGATGTCGATCAGGTCACACTTCTGCACGATAAGGCCCCCTGCTTTAAGGCATTAGCCACTCAACAGTTGTTGCGGAACCATGAGATCGATTTCTTTGGAAATGAAGAATGGCCAGGAAATTCTCCTGACCTGAACGTCTGTGAACACATTGGATCAGTTATAAAGGACAAGGTTGAATGTCTCTTGTTTCAAGAACCTGCAACAAATCGATTTTCGAAGGATACAATGACGCAACACATTGAAACTGTTTTAGCAAATTTGCGTAACGATCAAGATCTATTCACGTCACTTTTGGCAAGCTATCCATAGCGAATTCAGGAAGCCAATGGCGGGAACACCAAGTTTTAATTGTTTCTCATTAAATGCAGGATTAAATTCTCTTTTGTAAGGTATGTTTAGTTTTACTGTACCTCTAATGGTTTAGGCCATGGGCGGGGGGGGGGGGGCTAAGGTTTATTGGAGCCCCGTATATACACACAACGGAAACTATCCCCTTTGTGGTGATAAGTACAAAGAGCAGTGTCCGACAGTAGAGTTGAGGGAGAGGTAATGTCCCCTTCATGTAACGTAATCGGGATAACAAGCGTTTAGTGCTTTTACTCTGAAATTTTAGGTAAGGGACAGATGCCATGAGACAAAAAAACTGTTCGTGTAAAGAAAGGGCAGAAAATTAAAAATGGATTTCATTGCCTGCTGGGAAAGAAGAATATATATATATATATATATATATATATAGAGAGAGAGAGAGAGAGAGAGAGAGAAAGAGAGAGAGAGAGAGCAGTGGCTAAACAAAAACATAGCTAGATAGATATACAGATAAATAGATAGATAGCTAGATAGATATATAATAGATACTGTTGATAAGTTCATGTACATTTCAGTTACTGTATATGCAGTACATGTTTACAGTTGTATTCTTAGTTCTTGAAAGTTGTCCTATATATAACAGTTAAAAAGTACTATTGTTATTATTATTATTATTATTATTATTATTAATAATAATATTATTATTACTACTACTACTACTAATAGTAGTAGTAATTCCATTACCACTATAACATAAGCCGAATTCTCATTGTTATCTTAATTAACCCTTTCTAGCCGAGCGTGACTATATGGAGTAGTATGGGCGCGTTTGGGGAGAGGAAGTTGGGGTGCTCTGAAATCCTGCCCCTGAAGGGGCCCCCTGAAGGCATAGCCTTCTGTATGAGGGGGGCCCCTTACTTAAGTTCTTAGCCCATTTATGGGGTCTCACCGTCCTTAATGAAGGGCATTTGCCCCTTCAGGGCCCCATCCTCCTTGGGGGGGGGGGGGAAATCGTTTTCACCTTCATTCAAAAAAATTTAAGGATTGAGCCTCGCCTTCCTCCTTCAAAAAAGTTCTTTCATGAGGCAAACAAGAACAAACATGAAAAAACATACATACATTCAAGTACTTTCCGTTCAGGCAAGTTAGAAGACAGTAGAAATGGAAACGAATGAAAGGTTTTAATAGGCCTAACGAGATTGCACATTAACACCCAATTTTCAAATGTTAACAAATTTCGAACAATACATAAATGAAAATTAGAGTGATCATATTTTAAACCTAATACAAGTTCTTTGTTTAAGATCTGCATTATGAAAAATAAAATGAATATTTATCATTTTAATTTAAATAAATTAATTTCTCTCTTTTTTAAGGGAAACTGACTTATTTTCAAACGAGATGACTTTCAAATACAATATATACATATAGTACACTCATATTTGTTTATTTACTTTTAAATATGTAGTTTTCTGTTATTTACGCTGATATATACCATTACATTCACTTTCACATGCTATCTTCTGGTATGTGAATTAATAATTTTACTATACAGCAAATTTCGTTATAAAATTGCATATGCTAAAAAGAACATCAAGCTGCGTAACACAGCTTTGAATCTGAAGCATCAATTCTGTTATCCTCCGGTAAACATCCACTTAAATATTATTACTAATATTGATTTATTGTTATTATTACATATATATATGTACACGTGTTAAGAGTATTTAAATTAAATATATTGATTTCAATTCCCTTCGTAATAAAAGCATCTGTCAAATATACCCCCAATCTTGCTATATATTTCTCTCAGTAATTGTTTCAGGTTATTTGTTAAGTTTAACTTTCTTCTAAAGACTATTAGCTGCAACTAATCTTGTTATTATTATTATTATCATATATATATATAATATATATATAACATCCAAATAAGTAGGTTCGGGTAAAAAAAATTCTTATTAGATGCAATTAAAGAAAACGGGATGTCAAATTTATGTGGGTTGTCATTTTTAAATAGATGCAGCGGGAAATAGGTATTGAAAGTTGAGAGATTTTTCATTAAGAACCTTTCTACTTGTAGTTATAGTTAGGACTATTCACATTACTTTAATTATCATTTCTCTAATTTAACGGCTGTTCACAATTCCTCATAATTCTCATAATAAACGTATTTGTTTTCACACCAGTCAGGCCACTGTTTACATCAATCACACAGAATGTTCATGCTTATTGTTTTTGTCATTAGCTGTACCAATCATGTCTTTAGAGACTGAAGCCTACCGTTACACAACGACGTTTAAAATGTTATAATTAATGCTTTATGATATCAGATCTCGTATAAAAAGCATTATTTTCTGTACAAATGGCCACAAAAATACTTTCAATCCTAATATATGTACGTATAGTATGCAACATACGCCTTTTCACCTGTATTAAAAACGTAAAAGTATCATCATGCGATCTTAGTTTCCGCAATGACGTGAGCCCTAACATTTAATTTAAAATTATTTAACAGATCATTCGAGGGAACTGTACATCGATCTCATTAGAACTTCTGACTCATAATAACCCGCTATGCATATTTACAAGAGTCGAATTTAAATAAATAAATAAATAAATATATATATATATATATATATATCTATATATATAAGGAGTTTGTATGTGGCATTCCAGCAGAAGGCAGGAAGTGTCTGAACCCTGTTTCTCCCATCACTGTCCTCTTCATCTGGCCTTTTACATGTCACGTCTACCCTGTAAACAGTCCAGCATACTCTCAAACACGCGCTTCTCACTATATCCCTTACTACACACGCATGCATCTTACACACTACACAGTCTTTTCAAAAAAGGTGTAATTTCAATAGTTTCGGAGATTCGCGATTGGCCCCTCCTTCCTGCCTGCATCGTATATAGTACCAAGCAAGTCTCTCCACAGTTTACAGGTTTCCTCATTGTCTAAAATTTATAAAGTTCTCTCTTATTGTTTTCCTTATTGTAACGGGCATCACAACCGAATTTAAATAGTATTTAAGTATTATGTCGAGCAACATAGCTAGATAACCCCGCCACAGCCTAGTTTCTTTGCATAATCATGAAACAAGATTATTTATATATATATATATATATATATATATATATATATATATATATATATATATATATATATATATATCGGCTATTGATTGGTGGCGTGGAAAACGCAGTTTAATAATGAACAGGAACACCAGAGAAAATACAAACATCCTTCAAGGTTTAATAGTACCAACGTTTCGGAATGCACTAATTCCATCTTCAGGGCTAAAACAATAAAATTCCAAATCACATACAAAATTACAAAATACAAATTGCTTAATAACAATTTAAAATAAACTTAAAAAAAATTATAAAAAGTTGCTAAGAAAATGTAAAACATTAAAACTAAAAGGTAAATAAATGTGAAGTTAAAAAGTTAAAATTATAAAAAGTAAAAGCATTAAAACTGAAATGTAAATAAAATAAACTAGTACCTTAACCAAAACATAGCAGATCTATCGATGATTCGTCAGAATTTAGGTCTGGTTTTAGTTTATAAATAAACAGAGACTCCATAATTTTAAGCTTAAGGTCAGAGCTTCCAGCAGCAAGTACGGTGAAATTAGACTGTGAAATTGGGTGGTTATTATTGTGCGAGTGATTACGTATGAGAGAATTAGGTGGTTTGCCAAGGGGTAAATTTGTACGGACCGATTTACCGAGATGTTCGTATATACGAGATTTTAAATGTCTTTTAGTTTTACCTATATATGACCCCATACAGTGGTCACACTTGTATTGATAAACTATAGATGACTTAAGAAGTGTAGGAATAACATCCTTGTATTTAAATAAATGGTAAATCGATTTAGACGGGGTGAATATAATTTTTATACACAGTTGTGGGTAGAATTCCTTGAGCAATTTTAAAAGTTTATTTCTAATGTTAAAACTTGAGGTTCCCATATAGGGCAAAGTGAAATACAGGATATCTTTGGGGACTGTAATTAAGTTTCTAGTTGTAGGGCTTATTAGTCTATTTAAGGTTCTGCCTATTGTAGTCTCGACCAGTCTAGAAGGGAAATTATTCTTGGCAAGGAGTTTTCGGATGAAATCTAGTTCATCGTGTAGTTTGAAGTAATCTGAACAGATATTGAAAGCTCTATTGGTCAGAGTCGAGATTAAATTTCGTTTGAAACCTAAAGGGATAAAGGAAGAAAAGTTCATAGTAAGATTGGTAAATGTCGGCTTTCGGTAAACGGAAGTTTCAAAAGAGGAATTAGTTTTTATTATCTTAATGTCCAAAAAGGACAGAGAGCTATTAGATTCAACTTCTGAAGTAAATTGAATGTTAGGGTGCTTAGAATTTAGGTAATTACGAAACAAAGGGATATGGTCTGGTGATTTAAACAGGAGAAAAGTGTCATCAATATATCTTCTATAAAAAACCGGTTTAAAGTTGGAAGGACACTCATTCAACCATTTGACTTCATGATGACACAGAAACGCGTTAGCTAAGGTGGGACCAAGAGGCAGACCCATTTGAACACCTTCAGTCTGTTTAAAATATTCACCGTTGAATATAAATATAAGGTCTTCCACGGAAAATTTTAATAGTTCTTTCATTTGGCCTCTATTAAAACCCTGCACAGTATCAGTATTATTAAAAAGATTATCAATACATATATCAATAGTTTCTGCAACAGGCACATTGGTAAATAAAGATTTTACATCGAAGCTAGCCATTGTGTAAGAATTATTATTTAATGAGGTAATTTCTCTAACGAAAGAAAAAGAATCCCGTGCTGTATACAAATTATAAGTTATAGGTGATAGTATGGGAACCAAGAATTTTGAAAGGTTATAACTAAAAGTTCCTAGAGCCGATAAAATTGGCCTAAGCGGACAATTAGGTTTGTGTATTTTAGGGAGTCCATACATAATGCCTGGGCTGGATCCAGAAACAAATAATTTAGTAAAAACCGTGTCTGAGATTATATTATTAGATTTAAGTTTTCTAAGATACCTATTAATTTTATCTTCCTGTTTTAAAATTAAAGCAAAAATGTCACCAGTTACTTTAGTAAATCTAGTTGCATCATTTAAAATATCTAACATTTTATCAACATAAACATTCCTGTCCAAAAGAACAACGCCATTGCCTTTGTCTGGTCTTGTAACCACCAATGACTTGTCCAAAGACAGATTTCTTAGACTTTGAAACTCTTCCACCTCCATATTAGATCTATTGCCATAAGGGTTAAAAGCATAAAATGAAGTAAAAGCTAAATTACGTAAATTATTAGATAAAAAGTTAAAACCTTTACTATGTGGGTCAAAGAATGAATGTTTAAAAAGGTCCTTAAAAAATAACTCAAAGTTGAGGAAATAATTGTAAAAATTAAGTTTCTTTGGAGTAAGAGAGAATTTCAGGCCTTTACAAAGGGCAGATTTTTGAATATCACTGAGAACTTTGGAAGAATAATTAAAGATGAGATCATTAGCTGCTAGATTATTACTCGTATTATATCCTAATTTTTGGAGTTTCCTGTTCTGAACAAAATTCACCCTTGCAATACATTTCAAATTGCCCGTCTGAATGACGTTCAAAAGATGTGTTGAATCTATACCAGACACCAGAGACTTAAAATCACAAGTAGACCGATTAAGATCCCGATTACATTCATTAATGAGCCTTTTCTTAAATTTAATTTCTGCATCTAGTAATTGTTTTTGACAGTTCCTATAGGTTTCACTTTTTTGTAAATGAAAGTTACTAAGTTTGAAGCTCAAAAAGCCAGGAATCAAACCCTGGTTTCTGCAGTAAGTAAGGAACCGCAAATCACACTGAAGTTTTCTAGCCTTGTAGTCAAGTTTTTCAAGTCTTCTATACATGTGCAATGCTGGTCTTCCATAGCGTTTGGTGATTATATCGGCTATTGATTGGTGGCGTGGAAAACGCAGTTTAATAATGAACAGGAACACCAGAGAAAATACAAACATCCTTCAAGGTTTAATAGTACCAACGTTTCGGAATGCACTAATTCCATCTTCAGGGCTAAAACAATAAAATTCCAAATCACATACAAAATTACAAAATACAAATTGCTTAATAACAATTTAAAATAAACTTAAAAAAAAATTATAAAAAGTAGCTAAGAAAATGTAAAACATTAAAACTAAAAGGTAAATAAATGTGAAGTTAAAAAGTTAAAATTATAAAAAGTAAAAGCATTAAAACTGAAATGTAAATAAAATAAACTAGTACCTTAACCAAAACATAGCAGATCTATCGATGATTCGTCAGAATTTAGGTCTGGTTTTAGTTTATAAATAAACAGAGACTCCATAATTTTAAGCTTAAGGTCAGAGCTTCCAGTAGCAAGTGCATTCCGAAACGTTGGTACTATTAAACCTTGAAGGATGTTTGTATTTTCTCTGGTGTTCCTGTTCATTATATATATATATATATACATACACGGCAAAAGTAGTTTGAAGATTTATTCCATCACACGACTGATTATAATTATACACTTTAGAGGAGTTTGCAAATTGCATATACTTAGACAAAAATTATTAGATCTTATGATGATTTCATGTCATTATCAGCATGCTTCACTGTCCTTTCAGTCATTGTGACCGTAGAACGTACCAGAACTATGGTCTTGATAAACCACAATGTGTTAAATTTAAATATTGACTTATTGTTATTATTACATATATATGTACACGTGTTAAGAGTATTTAAATTAAATATATTGATTTAAATACATTTCGTAATAAGAGCATCTGGTAACTCTACCCCAATTTTGCTATATGAAAATGAAAATGAAAAGGTTTATTGCCAGACTATAGTCCATATGGCAAATATTATTAATACAATGACAGTTCATACACTAAGGGTAGAAATATATACAATTGATTAGAAATAATACTGCACTGTCGAAGTTAAGTGGAGCTACAGACAGACAGACGTTTTCGTACCAAGAAGTCCATAGCTTAGGCCTTAGAGGATAAATGGCAGGACTCATGGATAGCTTGGATGATCGGGTTGGTTGATTTTTTAATTCTTTGCATTAGAATGTGTTGAGCACGTCTTGTTACCTCCGGGAAGCTCGGGACATTGCGGGTAGCAAACATTTGCGAAGCTGAGCATCTCGGGGGTAATTTATGTAAGAGTCTAAAAGAACTGTTGTACAGCAAATTTAGGGTACTGCCAGAACCTTTTTTATAATTCACCAGAGCTGCAGACCGTATATATTACTGCAGAAAGTACGAAAGAGTGTGTCTTTAGCTTCACTTGTACAGAAACGAAAGCTCCTTATGGTCATATTCGCTTTAGCATACAGGCTTCGAGACTGTTTTCTTATATCCGAGTCATCACTCAAGGAGCTGGTAATAGTTTGACCCAATTACTTAAACTCTTGTACTTCCTCAATTACTTCACCATTCATTTTAAACCTTATGTGAAAAATGCTCTGTATCAATTGGTCCACAATTAACCCACCCCTTATATCCACAGTCTAACTATAGAGTAGATTAAGTCTAGCCTTGTAGGGGTCAGCCTAGAGATTCCGGAAATGGTCCAGAGCGGGCAGATAAATTGAGGTCCACAGTAGGATTCCTCACCAAATTAGGTTAGGGCAATCTACCTTCACCTTTGTTACGCTATGAGTTGATGCTAGGTCTTAGGCCACAATGTAGGCCTAATTTGTCTGACCCAGCTTAATTTACTGCGTTTACTTCTAACTGGGTTAAAAACACAATTAGTCACTTACTACTAGTTATTAGAGACCCTTTTCCCCTTTTGTTTAATTGTTGAGAGCGTACTTGCTGGTGGGGATCTTTTTTCCGTTGTTTGTTCTTCCCCCTTCCCTCGTTCCGTCTTGTACCCCGTTCCTCGTTTTCGTTCCCCCTTGTCCACCTTTTCGCTGGGCTTTTTCCACCAGCGACCTCTTGGTTTTTTGGTTGGTTGATCGGTAATGTATATCTATTACCGAGCACGCTCTTGTCACACAGTATATAAATACTAGTGTGGAGAATAACTCTGGTGAGCAACCAATTGGTTTCATCCACCCAGTTATTGACATAAAAGGAATTTAATAATTGTTCGATTAACTACCTACCTACTCAGTGAACCATTTTCGTTACATCCCAACTACCCACACATCAGTTTTCCATATACTGGGGGCCCCGGGAGATAAAAATTTTGGTGTCAATGTCACCAATTTTTATGTCTGAGTATAGACTAGCTAACTATTTGACTGTAAATGCCTGTTAATCTGATTAACAGTGACTATCCTCACCATCTCATGGAGAAGATGTAGCATTTAATTAGAAGAGAAAATATACATCCATAAGATGAAACTGTCTATGGTCTTTACCATAAGAAAAGGAAAAGTGAAAGTTAGAAGATAAATTACAATTCCCCAGCATCTATTTTTTGTTGTAAAACTAGTCGCGCCTTTAATGCTGTTTGTCGCTGAGGTCATGTGTCTGTCAATGTTGTAGTAGGATGCGTTACCACTCCTACTGTCAAAGGAATAGTTACTGGAAGTTCAGTGTCTCCAGTTGTTACTGGCGGTGGAGAAGGTTCTCCAAAGTCCATTGTTTTGGGTCCAGGCTCTAAGGGGTACAAAAGAGAAATGTCTCTTGTTGTGTCACCCGTTGAAGTCCTTAATTTGACCACTCTTGTTACCCCGTCTGCCCCTGGTCTGAGTTCTAAAACTCTAGCCAGAGGCCAGTATTGTCTTGGAGTACTGTCATGTATGAGAACAAGGTCCCCTACCTTAATTGTGTCAGACCAATCCTTCTTAGTCATTTGGTTATGTCTCTCCCTTAGACCCATCAAGTACTCATTTTCCGCTGTTTAATGAAATGAGCTTTAACTCTAGTTAAATGTTGTAACTTAGTCTGGAGCTCATCATGTCGTTGAGTCCAGTTTGGGTCTTCTGAAGAGTCTATATAGTAGTACGGCAGGAGACTAACTTGTTCTCCCCGAATCAAATGATTTGGAGTTAATGGTTCCGGGGTCATTAATGTTGTCACTTACATAAGTGAGTGGTCTATTGTTAATGATGTTCTCAATCTCAGCCAGGAGAGTGAGCAACTCAAACAAGTGTATCTGTTTTTTACCATTTGCTTTCTTCAAGCAGTTCTTTACTGCTTGTATATTCCTCTCCCAGATAGAACCATACCAAGGAGAGGCAACCGGAATATACTTCCACTTTATGTTTGAATTTTGTATATATAATTGTGTGAATTCATTGCTTAACAAATCGTGGATGACTTGTTCACCAGCCTTGAAATATGTAGCATTGTCAGTCCATACTGTCTTGGGTACTAAATATCGTGCACAGAATCTCTTAAAGACAGCAACAAAAGACTCTGCTGTAAGGTCCTCCACAACATCCAGATAAACAGCTCGTGAGGCAGCACATGTAAACAGTACAATGTACATTTTTTGTTCAGTGTCAACCAACCCCACAGTCAATGCTCCTGTATAGTCAATGCCTACAGTCTCAAAGGGTCTGTTGAGAGTAACTCTCTCCTCTGGCAAAGCAGGAGGATTTGGTATCCTATAGGGCCTAGCATGAATACGCCTACATGTGATACACTCACTCAGGACTGTTTTAACAGTGATCCTTCCCTTGGGTATCCAATAAGTTTTTCTTAATGTAGTTAGTGTCTGTGGTACCCCATATGATGTACATCATTGTGTGTGTTTGCCTGATGATTAATGTTGTCAAATAGCTAAATCTAGGTAAAAGGATTGGTTGTTTGCTTTTGTAAGACAGTTTTGATTTGTCTAATCTCCCTTTACACTTTAGATGGCATTCCTCATCTCTGAACAAATTTAGATCCACAACTACTGATGGTACAGGTTCTTTTGTTTGTTTCCCATTAGTCAAGAATTCTAACTCTTTATTGTACTCCTTTTGTCGTGCATGCGCTATCCAGTACTTGGTTGCAACTTCTGTATAATTATGATTGTTTTTATTTAGCTGATTGTTTATTGTAGTTAAACAGTTGTGAGCAAACCTCAAACAGTAAGCTGTGACCCTGACAAGTTTGCTGAAATCAGAATAATGTTCATAATTAGTGATTGGTTCAACCTTTTCATTTGAAAAGATTAAATTTAATGTCAAGTTAACTTGTTCCACAGGCCATTGGTATGTATTACAGAGCCACTTAGGTCCCATGAACCAAGTTTTGTTTGACTTCAACAACTTGTAGGATAAACCTCTGGTCAGAAAGTCTGCTGGATTTTGTTTAGTTGGAACATAGTGAAAGTTTACTTGTAGTCTTTCATTAGCTTCAGCTATTTCTTTTAGCCTATTTCTTGCAAAGATATTCTTACTATTAATGCTAGCATTCCGTATCCAGGCAAGACAAATCTGACTGTCAAGCCAGATGTGGATATCAGTTATGTTCACAACATGGTAAGCATCCTTAAGCAATGAATTGGTTTTAATGGCTAACGCAGCAGCCAATAGTTCCAGTTGAGGTATGGTTCGGGTAGGTTTGAGGGGTGCAACTTTCCCTTTTGCATAAATTAGATGATTTTCTGTAGGACTTACAAGGTATGCACAGTACCCATAAGCATGTGTGCTTGCATCAGCAAACACATGAAGTCTCTGTGGCTTATCCCTAAACCCACAGCACCTTTGAATTTTAATGTTCTGCACTTTTGTTAAATCAGCAGCTAACTTCTTCCAAAATTTTTGCTATCCATTTGTTATTGGATCATCCCACCCAACATTTGTCATCCAAACTTCTTGGAGGAGAATCTTTGATTTTATTGTTGAAGGCAGGAATAGACCCATGGGGTCAAAATTTTTTGAAGCCTCTGATAATATTTGTCTTTTAATATTTACTTCCTCATCAAGTTTAAAACCTTTAGTACAGATTGAATCATGACTGATAGAAGATGCGTCCAAATAACAGTTCATACCTAAAGTTTTAACTCTGTCTGATGGATCAGTAAGACCATTATTATCCTTTAAAATCTTTTTGTTTAATTCCTCATCATTTGAAATCCACGCACTAAGTTCAAAGTTACCTTGTTGCATAATGTTTTGAGAGTGTTCATAGACCTCAGATAATTCAGATTTTGTTGTTGTTGAGCCTATTAGATTGTCTACGTAAAAATGTTCCTTGAGGAAATTCATTGTTAAAGAGTTATTAAACTGGTTCAAATGATGTCTAATTGTCATTGCTAATAGGCTAGGTGAGCAATTGGCTCCAAACAACACAACATTAAATCTATAGGTTATGAGCCCTTTATTCAAATCAAATGGATCCCTGAACCATAAGAACCTAAGTTGGTTCTTGTCATATTCATTTTTAGATTTATTCTCAAAATTGCCTTGAAATGGCACTTTGTACGGCATATTTATCTAACCTGAGGAGCCAAGTGAACACCTCTCCTCCTTTCTCTCCTTTCTCTTGGGGGATAACGCCACCTCCAAGTTTCCTTGTTGCACCTACAGCATCCCCCACCCCCCTTTGCTTGGCAATAGTTTTGTGGTGAGACGACCAAAACTGTCTAAACAAAAGCCCAAAGACCTAAGGAACATGAAGGGAGTTGCTGTGGACATCTTCAAAAGATGATTAGACGCCTGGCTCAGAACAATCCCCGATGAACGGGACGTACATGGCTATGTGAGGTGGAGAGTACAAGAAAGCACTCGCCCCTCGACCAAGACAGGCCTAGAGGGGACACCAGCCTGACCTTCGTGTGAAGAGAGAACTACGCACGGAACCGCAACGTTGCGTATACACACACATTTTATTCGTGCATTTATCCGTGATTCACTGTCGTCAATTGAATTAACATAACCTACTAATTGTTACCACTGTACACTTAACCGTGATCGTGACATGGTGCTAGCCGTGATTTGAGGGTGTTTACATTTGGGGGTCTCCTCCCGCCATCCCACACAATGCGTCTCAGTCAATGTCTCTCAGCGCAGCCAAAGACAATATTACGGACGATACAAAGATCAGCAGAAAAATCAACGAGTGGTACAAAACTTCAAAATAAATCCAATTACCTTCCAAACAACACAGGACAATAGGAAAGTCAGAATGTGTAGTGTCCCCAAACTAAAGGCCTGACAAGAGACCTCCTCAACACTGAAGGAAATTAGCCTGGTTGTCAGTGGGCCAAGACATTTTAACCAGCTTCACCTTCATGTGAAGAGAGACCGACGCAGAGGGGGGGGGGCACTACCATCGAGTATAGCAATTTAACTTGAAGTAGTAGCATTATTAAATATTTAAATTAAATAGATGATTCTTTCGCAATAAAAATTAGGTGGTAACCTACATCTTAACACATAGCTATCATATCTACAGCTAATTACGCAAAAGTACATTTCTCTTTCATATTGAGTTGCCAGATAGCAATATTTATTAAATTAAACCATATATTAATCATCCATTTAAATAGTGTTACACTATTTAAATGGATGATTAATATATGGTTTAATTTAATAAATATTGCTATCTGGCAACTCAATATGAAAGAGAAATGTACTTTTGCGTAATTAGCTGTAGATATGATAGCTATGTGTTAAGATGTAGGTTACCACCTAATTTTTATTGCGAAAGAATCATCTATTTAATTTAAATATTTAATAATGCTACTACTTCAAGTTAAATTGCTATACTCGATGGTAGTGCCCCCCCCCCTCTGCGTCGGTCTCTCTTCACATGAAGGTGAAGCTGGTTAAAATGTCTTGGCCCACTGACAACCAGGCTAATTTCCTTCAGTGTTGAGGAGGTCTCTTGTCAGGCCTTTAGTTTGGGGACACTACACATTCTGACTTTCCTATTGTCCTGTGTTGTTTGGAAGGTAATTGGATTTATTTTGAAGTTTTGTACCACTCGTTGATTTTTCTGCTGATCTTTGTATCGTCCGTAATATTGTCTTTGGCTGCGCTGAGAGACATTGACTGAGACGCATTGTGTGGGATGGCGGGAGGAGACCCCCAAATGTAAACACCCTCAAATCACGGCTAGCACCATGTCACGATCACGGTTAAGTGTACAGTGGTAACAATTAGTAGGTTATGTTAATTCAATTGACGACAGTGAATCACGGATAAATGCACGAATAAAATGTGTGTGTATACGCAACGTTGCGGTTCCGTGCGTAGTTCTCTCTTCACACGAAGGTCAGGCTGGTGTCCCCTCTAGGCCTGTCTTGGTCGAGGGGCGAGTGCTTTCTTGTACTCTCCACCTCACATAGCCATGTACGTCCCGTTCATCGGGGATTGTTCTGAGCCAGGCGTCTAATCATCTTTTGAAGATGTCCACAGCAACTCCCTTCATGTTCCTTAGGTCTTTGGGCTTTTGTTTAGACAGTTTTGGTCGTCTCACCACAAAACTATTGCCAAGCAAAGGGGGGGTGGGGGATGCTGTAGGTGCAACAAGGAAACTTGGAGGTGGCGTTATCCCCCAAGAGAAAGGAGAGAAAGGAGGAGAGGTGTTCACTTGGCTCCTCAGGTTAGATAAATATGCCGTACAAAGTGCCATTTCAAGGCAATTTTGAGAATAAATCTAAAAATGAATATGACAAGAACCAACTTAGGTTCTTATGGTTCAGGGATCCATTTGATTTGAATAAAGGGCTCATAACCTATAGATTTAATGTTGTGTTGTTTGGAGCCAATTGCTCACCTAGCCTATTAGCAATGACAATTAGACATCATTTGAACCAGTTTAATAACTCTTTAACAATGAATTTCCTCAAGGAACATTTTTACGTAGACAATCTAATAGGCTCAACAACAACAAAATCTGAATTATCTGAGGTCTATGAACACTCTCAAAACATTATGCAACAAGGTAACTTTGAACTTAGTGCGTGGATTTCAAATGATGAGGAATTAAACAAAAAGATTTTAAAGGATAATAATGGTCTTACTGATCCATCAGACAGAGTTAAAACTTTAGGTATGAACTGTTATTTGGACGCATCTTCTATCAGTCATGATTCAATCTGTACTAAAGGTTTTAAACTTGATGAGGAAGTAAATATTAAAAGACAAATATTATCAGAGGCTTCAAAAAATTTTGACCCCATGGGTCTATTCCTGCCTTCAACAATAAAATCAAAGATTCTCCTCCAAGAAGTTTGGATGACAAATGTTGGGTGGGATGATCCAATAACAAATGGATAGCAAAAATTTTGGAAGAAGTTAGCTGCTGATTTAACAAAAGTGCAGAACATTAAAATTCAAAGGTGCTGTGGGTTTAGGGATAAGCCACAGAGACTTCATGTGTTTGCTGATGCAAGCACACATGCTTATGGGTACTGTGCATACCTTGTAAGTCCTACAGAAAATCATCTAATTTATGCAAAAGGGAAAGTTGCACCCCTCAAACCTACCCGAACCATACCTCAACTGGAACTATTGGCTGCTGCGTTAGCCATTAAAACCAATTCATTGCTTAAGGATGCTTACCATGTTGTGAACATAACTGATATCCACATCTGGCTTGACAGTCAGATTTGTCTTGCCTGGATACGGAATGCTAGCATTAATAGTAAGAATATCTTTGCAAGAAATAGGCTAAAAGAAATAGCTGAAGCTAATGAAAGACTACAAGTAAACTTTCACTATGTTCCAACTAAACAAAATCCAGCAGACTTTCTGACCAGAGGTTTATCCTACAAGTTGTTGAAGTCAAACAAAACTTGGTTCATGGGACCTAAGTGGCTCTGTAATACATACCAATGGCCTGTGGAACAAGTTAACTTGACATTAAATTTAATCTTTTCAAATGAAAAGGTTGAACCAATCACTAATTATGAACATTATTCTGATTTCAGCAAACTTGTCAGGGTCACAGCTTACTGTTTGAGGTTTGCTCACAACTGTTTAACTACAATAAACAATCAGCTAAATAAAAACAATCATAATTATACAGAAGTTGCAACCAAGTACTGGATAGCGCATGCACGACAAAAGGAGTACAATAAAGAGTTAGAATTCTTGACTAATGGGAAACAAACAAAAGAACCTGTACCATCAGTAGTTGTGGATCTAAATTTGTTCAGAGATGAGGAATGCCATCTAAAGTGTAAAGGGAGATTAGACAAATCAAAACTGTCTTACAAAAGCAAACAACCAATCCTTTTACCTAGATTTAGCTATTTGACAACATTAATCATCAGGCAAACACACACAATGATGTACATCATATGGGGTACCACAGACACTAACTACATTAAGAAAAACTTATTGGATACCCAAGGGAAGGATCACTGTTAAAACAGTCCTGAGTGAGTGTATCACATGTAGGCGTATTCATGCTAGGCCCTATAGGATACCAAATCCTCCTGCTTTGCCAGAGGAGAGAGTTACTCTCAACAGACCCTTTGAGACTGTAGGCATTGACTATACAGGAGCATTGACTGTGGGGTTGGTTGACACTGAACAAAAAATGTACATTGTACTGTTTACATGTGCTGCCTCACGAGCTGTTTATCTGGATGTTGTGGAGGACCTTACAGCAGAGTCTTTTGTTGCTGTCTTTAAGAGATTCTGTGCACGATATTTAGTACCCAAGACAGTATGGACTGACAATGCTACATATTTCAAGGCTGGTGAACAAGTCATCCACGATTTGTTAAGCAATGAATTCACACAATTATATATACAAAATTCAAACATAAAGTGGAAGTATATTCCGGTTGCCTCTCCTTGGTATGGTTCTATCTGGGAGAGGAATATACAAGCAGTAAAGAACTGCTTGAAGAAAGCAAATGGTAAAAAACAGATACACTTGTTTGAGTTGCTCACTCTCCTGGCTGAGATTGAGAACATCATTAACAATAGACCACTCACTTATGTAAGTGACAACATTAATGACCCCGGAACCATTAACTCCAAATCATTTGATTCGGGGAGAACAAGTTAGTCTCCTGCCGTACTACTATATAGACTCTTCAGAAGACCCAAACTGGACTCAACGACATGATGAGCTCCAGACTAAGTTACAACATTTAACTAGAGTTAAAGCTCATTTCATTAAACAGCGGAAAATTGAGTACTTGATGGGTCTAAGGGAGAGACATAACCAAATGACTAAGAAGGATTGGTCTGACACAATTAAGGTAGGGGACCTTGTTCTCATACATGACAGTACTCCAAGACAATACTGGCCTCTGGCTAGAGTTTTAGAACTCAGACCAGGGGCAGACGGGGTAACAAGAGTGGTCAAATTAAGGACTTCAACGGGTGACACAACAAGAGACATTTCTCTTTTGTACCCCTTAGAGCCTGGACCCAAAACAATGGACTTTGGAGAACCTTCTCCACCGCCAGTAACAACTGGAGACACTGAACTTCCAGTAACTATTCCTTTGACAGTAGGAGTGGTAACGCATCCTACTACAACATTGACAGACACATGACCTCAGCGACAAACAGCATTAAAGGCGCGACTAGTTTTACAACAAAAAATAGATGCTGGGGAATTGTAATTTATCTTCTAACTTTCACTTTTCCTTTTCTTATGGTAAAGACCATAGACAGTTTCATCTTATGGATGTATATTTTCTCTTCTAATTAAATGCTACATCTTCTCCATGAGATGGTGAGGATAGTCACTGTTAATCAGATTAACAGGCATTTACAGTCAAATAGTTAGCTAGTCTATACTCAGACATAAAAATTGGTGACATTGACACCAAAATTTTTATCTCCCGGGCCCCCAGTATATGGAAAACTGATGTGTGGGTAGTTGGGATGTAACGAAAATGGTTCACTGAGTAGGTAGGTAGTTAATCGAACAATTATTAAATTCCTTTTATGTCAATAACTGGGTGGATGAAACCAATTGGTTGCTCACCAGAGTTATTCTCCACACTAGTATTTATATACTGTGTGACAAGAGCGTGCTCGGTAATAGATATACATTACCGATCAACCAACCAAAAAACCAAGAGGTCGCTGGTGGAAAAAGCCCAGCGAAAAGGTGGACAAGGGGGAACGAAAACGAGGAACGGGGTTACAAGACGGAACGAGGGAAGGGGGAAGAACAAACAACGGAAAAAAGATCCCCACCAGCAAGTACGCTCTCAACAATTAAACAAAAGGGGAAAAGGGTCTCTAATAACTAGTAGTAAGTGACTAATTGTGTTTTTAACCCAGTTAGAAGTAAACGCAGTAAATTAAGCTGGGTCAGACAAATTAGGCCTACATTGTGGCCTAAGACCTAGCATCAACTCATAGCGTAACAAAGGTGAAGGTAGATTGCCCTAACCTAATTTGGTGAGGAATCCTACTGTGGACCTCAATTTATCTGCCCGCTCTGGACCATTTCCGGAATCTCTAGGCTGACCCCTACAAGGCTAGACTTAATCTACTCTATAGTTAGACTGTGGATATAAGGGGTGGGTTAATTGTGGACCAATTGATACAGAGCATTTTTCACATAAGGTTTAAAATGAATGGTGAAGTAATTGAGGAAGTACAAGAGTTTAAGTAATTGGGTCAAACTATTACCAGCTCCTTGAGTGATGACTCGGATATAAGAAAACAGTCTCGAAGCCTGTATGCTAAAGCGAATATGACCATAAGGAGCTTTCGTTTCTGTACAAGTGAAGCTAAAGACACACTCTTTCGTACTTTCTGCAGTAATATATACGGTCTGCAGCTCTGTGTGAATTATAAAAAAGGTTCTGGCAGTACCCTAAATTTGCTGTACAACAGTTCTTTTAGACTCTTACATAAATTACCCCCGAGATGCTCAGCTTCGCAAATGTTTGCTACCCGCAATGTCCCGAGCTTCCCGGAGGTAACAAGACGTGCTCAACACATTCTAATGCAAAGAATTAAAAAATCAACCAACCCGATCATCCAAGCTATCCATGAGTCCTGCCATTTATCCTCTAAGGCCTAAGCTATGGACTTCTTGGTACGAAAACGTCTGTCTGTCTGTAGCTCCACTTAACTTCGACAGTGCAGTATTATTTCTAATCAATTGTATATATTTCTACCCTTAGTGTATGAACTGTCATTGTATTAATAATATTTGCCATATGGACTATAGTCTGGCAATAAACCTTTTCATTTTCATTTTCATATAGCAAAATTGGGGTAGAGTTACCAGATGCTCTTATTACGAAATGTATTTAAATCAATATATTTAATTTAAATACTCTTAACACGTGTACATATATATGTAATAATAACAATAAGTCAATATTTAAATTTAACACATTGTGGTTTGTCAAGACCATAGTTCTGGTACGTTCTACGGTCACAATGACTGAAAGGACAGTGAAGCATGCTGATAATGACATGAAATCATCATAAGATCTAATACTTTTTGTCTAAGTATATGCAATTTGCAAACTCCTCTAAAGTGTATAATTATAATCAGTCGTGTGATGGAATAAATCTTCAAACTACTTTTGCCGTGTATATATATATATATATATATATATATATATATATATATATATAAAATCTTGTTTCATGATTATGCAAAGAAACTAGGCTGTGGCGGGGTTATCTAGCTATGTTGCTCGACATAATACTTAAATACTATTTAAATTCGGTTGTGATGTCCGTTACAATAAGGAAAACAATAAGAGAGAACTTTATAAATTTTAGACAATGAGGAAACCTGTAAACTGTGGAGAGACTTGCTTGGTACTATATACGATGCAGGCAGGAAGGAGGGGCCAATCGCGAATCTCCGAAACTATTGAAATTACACCTTTTTTGAAAAGACTGTGTAGTGTGTAAGATGCATGCGTGTGTAGTAAGGGATATAGTGAGAAGCGCGTGTTTGAGAGTATGCTGGACTGTTTACAGGGTAGACGTGACATGTAAAAGGCCAGATGAAGAGGACAGTGATGGGAGAAACAGGGTTCAGACACTTCCTGCCTTCTGCTGGAATGCCACATACAAACTCCTTATATATATAGATATATATATATATATATATATATATATATTTATTTATTTATTTAAATTCGACTCTTGTAAATATGCATAGCGGGTTATTATGAGTCAGAAGTTCTAATGAGATCGATGTACAGTTCCCTCGAATGATCTGTTAAATAATTTTAAATTAAATGTTAGGGCTCACGTCATTGCGGAAACTAAGATCGCATGATGATACTTTTACGTTTTTAATACAGGTGAAAAGGCGTATGTTGCATACTATACGTACATATATTAGGATTGAAAGTATTTTTGTGGCCATTTGTACAGAAAATAATGCTTTTTATACGAGATCTGATATCATAAAGCATTAATTATAACATTTTAAACGTTGTGTAACGGTAGGCTTCAGTCTGTAAAGACATGATTGGTACAGCTAATGACAAAAACAATAAGCATGAACATTCTGTGTGATTGATGTAAACAGTGGCCTGACTGGTGTGAAAACAAATACGTTTATTATGAGAATTATGAGGAATTGTGAACAGCCGTTAAATTAGAGAAATGATAATTAAAGTAATGTGAATAGTCCTAACTATAACTACAAGTAGAAAGGTTCTTAATGAAAAATCTCTCAACTTTCAATACCTATTTCCCGCTGCATCTATTTAAAAATGACAACCCACATAAATTTGACATCCCGTTTTCTTTAATTGCATCTAATAAGAAATTTTTTTTACCCGAACCTACTTATTTGGATGTTATATATATATATATATATATATATATATATATGATAATAATAATAATAACAAGATTAGTTGCAGCTAATAGTCTTTAGAAGAAAGTTAAACTTAACAAATAACCTGAAAACAATTACTGAGAGAAATATATAGCAAGATTGGGGGTATAGTTGCCAGATGCTTTTATTACGAAGGGAATTGAAATCAATATATTTAATTTAAATACTCTTAACACGTGTACATATATATATGTAATAATAACAATAAATCAATATTAGTAATAATATTTAAGTGGATGTTTAGCGGAGGATAACAGAATTGATGCTTCAGATTCAAAGCTGTGTTACGCAGCTTGATGTTCTTTTTAGCATATGCAATTTTATAACGAAATTTGCTGTATAGTAAAATTATTAATTCACATACCAGAAGATAGCATGTGAAAGTGAATGTAATGGTATATATCAGCGTAAATAACAGAAAACTACATATTTAAAGTAAATAAACAAATATGAGTGTACTATATGTATATATTGTATTTGAAGGTCATCTCGTTTGAAAATAAGCCAGTTTCCCTTAAAAAAGAGAGAAATTAATTTATTTAAATTAAAATGATAAATATTCATTTTATTTTTCATAATGCAGATCTTAAACAAAGAACTTGTATTAGGTTTAAAATATGATCACTCTGATTTTCATTTATGTATTGTTCGCAATTTGTTAACATTTGAAAATTGGGTGTTAATGTGCAATCTCGTTAGGCCTATTAAAACCTTTCATTCGTTTCCATTTCTACTGTCTTCTAACTTGCCTGAACGGAAAGTACTTGAATGTATGTATGTTTTTTCATGTTTGTTCTTGTTTGCCTCATGAAAGAACTTTTTTGAAGGAGGAAGGCGAGGCTCAATCCTTTCTTAAATTTTTTTGAATGAAGGTGAAAACGATTTTTTTTTCCCCCCAAGGAGGATGGGGCCCTGAAAGGGGCCCTCAAGGGGCAAATGCCCTTCATTAAGGACGGTGAGACCCCATAAATGGGCTAAGAACTTAAGTAAGGGGCCCCCCTCATACAGAAGGCTATGCCTTCAGGGGGCCCCTTCAGGGGCAGGATTTCAGAGCACCCCAACTTCCTCTCCCCAAACGCGCCCATACTACTTATGGTCACATTCAGTTTTCTTTAGATTAACGCTAGTAAAAAAATAATTCAGGTCACAAAGCATTAAATGGAGGCATGCGAATAAACTACTCTGTATTAAGCAAATTAAAATAATTTTTTCTTTCAGTCCGTATTTAAATTAGCTTTTAGTTATTCATTCCGCTGCCAATGAAACTGTGAAATCAGTAATGTTGCTGGATCTACTCGTTTAACATTATCTTAGATTTAATAAATATATACGTATGATGTGTGGTAAAATTTCGTATAGAACATTGGTATATGATATGCTCTCAGGAATACATTCAGGGCTGAATGCCTTTTAACTCCGTTTTGTTTACGTGTTATTAGCACTTTATATACTGGACTGTATATAAGAGGATTGACCGACATACGGGCCGCGGGCCAGAGTCCGGCCCGCCAAAGATTTGTCTCAGGCCCGGCTGACGGATACTGAAAATTAATTAGCTAATGTCATATTTTATTTCAATAAATTTAATTTTAAAATAAAATTTTATTTAAAATTTGCACACTCGCCCACGGTGTCGGTCATTAATTGAAATCTGACCTTTCATGAAAAAAGGTTGGACACCCCTGGTATATAATATACTCTTCACCCTTTTTGGGTCTGGACCAGAGGCGGATTAAAATTTATTGTTCCTGGGCACAAAGAACATTGGGGTCCCCAAATCCCATAAAAATGTAAGTGTATGAAACTGCATTAATAAAATAGACTCCCTTGAATGTTTACACAAGGTATTAATAATAAAGCAAATAATACAGTATTACAATCATACCTATTACTTGTTTAATTTTGACACACACAAAACTGAATAAAATAACTGCATTAAGAAACTGAATTAGATACATGGGATCGCAATAAATGTATGTACCCAAATGTGAAACAAAAAAATTCTTGCGACAATACAGTATAGATTTTTCCTCTTAAATGATCGTTTTCTTCCAACCTTTGAGGGAGGAAAAATCATGTGTAATGTCGTAAAAGTCCATATATTGCATCACTCCTGACTCAACTGCCATTAAAGACAAATCATTAAGTTGTCTTTGATGTATTGTTAATCTCAGTTCAATTTTATCTTTGCCATCTTCGAGAACGTGCGTTATCCTTCACAGTTTGTAATTGGTAGGGTCAGGAAATTTTTAGATTCTACACGTTAGGGATTGTTGACTGGAAGACACTTTGCCTGAAACGTAGAGCAGTTTGACTGCAGATTTATCTGGATCATCGCCCAACCCGTACAAAGAATATGAATTGTTGGGATTCCTCAGGAAAATTCTGTTCCAAGTCATTGTGGTAAACTGCAACAAGTTGAGCTTGCGAATGTCAATGATATCCAACAAACTGTGTTGAAACAGTAATCCAAAGCGATCGTTTAGCATCATATATGCATCAAGACGGTGAAGAAGACAAGCTAATATTAGCTGGTCAATTACAACCCTGGATAGAAATTCACGCGTCCTACAGACAACACACAATTCATTTCTGACCCATGATTTTCTATCAAGGTTAATGTGAAACCTTCGGCTTCCCTCAAATTGGGTCTCAATTTTTTTTAAATGAGTACAGAGGATAGTAACCTAACCTAAACTGGAAAATAATATATATATAAATATATATATAATATATATATATATATATATATATAATAGAATCTATTTTAATATATAATATATGATCTATTTTATATATAATACATAATCTATTTTAATAATAGCGATATTGATAATACTCGTATTAATAATAAGAAAAAATACATGCCATTGAATGATGCCGAGCGCTTCTGTGTCCCCGCCACCGACGGACGCTTCTGCAGGTTTTCTCAGTGAGGTACATTACATATATATATATATATATATATATATATACACATATAAAATTTTGTTCGGCGAAGACAGAAAGATAAAACTCGGAGTTTTATTGAAAGTTATCTTTTGCATATCTCTGGTCACAGCTGTACCAATATACCCGGAATTTATTTTATATCAGAATATTGCTAAAACGAAGATTGCTCATTATCAGACAAGAGTTTTCTGTTTTTCACATTAAGATATATATATATATACAGATGAAAACATGGGTTATGCAGTTCAAATATTGACATGTACAGTGGCCCTCAAAAGTATTCGTAGAGAGAAATATTTGTTATACACGGTGAACCAAAAGTAGGTGGACAGTAGGTTGAATACGGTTTGTGTTATATTATATTATAACTATGGTGTTCATTATAACTATCGTGTTTGTGTTATATTATATTAAATTATAACTAAATTTATTTAAATTTTATTTTGTATTATAGTATACAAAAAATTAAATATGTATTCTCAAAATAAACGTTATCATTTACTGTCCACCTACATTTGGTTCACCCTATATTCGTCCTTATCTTTTGTACTCGTACAATGCATTGGATAGTTATGAGAAGTTTACCGTTAGTTTGGAAAAATTTTAGAAATAAAAAAGTTAGTTTAACTCGAAAATATAATGTAAACATCAAATGATTTGAGGAAAATACAAAAAAGTTAAAATGCAAAATTTCGGTAGCCGATGGTCATTTTAAGCCTTTACAAAACTTTTTGTACATATTACAGTATTTTGTTTCTAGCTCAAAATCAACTTGTTAAATTACATAAGTACTGTAATTTGTAAAGTCATGAATGCCTCTGATTTTTATCATTAAATGCTGAATGGTATTATTGTTATTATTATTATTATTATTATTATTATTACTAGTACAGTTCCCGCCGCTTCGCTGACGGTTAGACAGGCTAAACTACAAAAAAAGAACCCAGCCGTGAAAATTTTGAGCTTCACATTGTGTCAACATTTCTGAATCTAGTATCTCCCAAAACCTCATCACCCCCCATTCATAGAACTTGGGGGCTAACCCCCTCCCCCATTACCCCCACCCCTCCCATTACCCCACCCATCCCCATTACCCCCACCCCCACCCTTCCCCCATTGCTAAACTACAGAAAAGAACACAGTCATGAAAATCTTGAGCTTCACATTGCCGCCCGTAATACAATTTCTCAATTTTTTTCTCAATTTTTTCTCACAATTTCTGAAAGTGTGACGGACAGACGGACAGACGGACAGCTCTCTTATTATATTATATAGATTATTAGTTATATTTTGAAATTTCCAATACTCTACCATTTTGGCATTAAAAGAAAGAATTTAAGACCAGATAACGTACTGTAATAAATGAAGTGAATCCCATATATTCTGCCTAAATGTCATAACAGCATATTTAGATAAGAATACTGTAAATATACAGTATTAACGTCATATCAGATATCTAAAATGTATAGGAAAAAAGCCATTTCTTTGAAGATTTTGTAAAGCTTTATGTAAATTGTGTTCTTTTTCAGAATATTTTTTTAATTTTTTTTATTTAAAGAAAACTTGAAAACATGGTTAACAAATTTCTTACAGGTAAAAAATATAAACCAAATAACATTAATAGATAAAGAAACTAAAATACGTCTCTAGGCAATTCCTGAAACAATTTCTTCAAATTAAGAATAAATATACGTAACAAGGCTCGAGTTGTAATTACTTGAGTGGTTCAGGTAGTAATTACTTAAGTGGGTCAAGTAGTAATTACTTAAGAGAGACATTTCCTTTTTAATTTATACGAAATCTGCTTAAAACATTCACTTATTTGAATCTTCTTTTTCTTATTCTTCTTCTTCGATCGTTTCTTTCGCTTCAATGAATGTAAACAACGAGTTTTTCCTCCATTCTTATTTCTTATTTATAACCAAAATAAAGACTTTTGAAGTCGATTCTTTATGAAATTTCATGTTCTTTTTTGTTTATTTTTTATGTAGAAAGTAGGGGCCAAGGCCGGATGCCCGCACAAATGCCCCCTTTATAAGAAAGAGAGAGCCAAAATTAAGGTCTACGAGGCTCACGCTACTATTTTTTTATATATGTATAAATTTGGAAAGATTGTGTAGTGTGTAAAATGCATGCATGTGCAGTGAAGAATAGAGGGAGAATTGTGTGTTTGAGAGTATGATGGACTGCTCACAGAATACATGAGACAGAAAAAGATCAGCTAAAGAGGACAGTGACAGGAGAAACGGGAGTTCCAACATTCCCTGTCTCCTGCCTAACATTCCCCCAGGAGTACCTCCCTAGTCGATTGGTATATTCATTCTCCTTCTATGTACCAAATACCGCGTAATATGTGACACTCCTCATATACTGTATTTGTGTTAAAGTTCATTCATCCCCTACATTCGCTATCTCAAACTCGTTTTAAGGACGTGTTTGTTCGTTCACACCCACTTCAATGAATTAATTTCTTGATTCGCAGTTGGTGTCTCGGTTCTTATTATTATCTGCTTTTTAATTATTACTAATTATTAATTATTAATTAATAACTTAAGAAGGCCAATGGCCGCATCAGTCAACCAACCAGGATTTAATTTATTTGCGATAACGTACAAATTTTTGAAGGATAATCAGTTTGAGGTGGAGAAGAGGCGCTGCATATTAATGAATAATTAAAATTTTGCGAGCGACTTCACATATATGACACCTCAAGACACAATACTTTGCTATATGTTGGAAAAAGTAAAAATTTACAGTGTATATATATATATATATATATATATATATATATATGCTTTGAGATTGCAGGCAAACACATACCAACAGATAAGAAAGTTGTCTTTGTCCTTTCACATTTCGTGTGCTAGAGTCCCAGTGGTTCCCAACCGGTTTTGGCTTATGGCCCCCCTTAGGAACCTTATTTTTTCCCGTGGCCCCCATAAGCATTATTTTCAGTAGGTAATATGCAGATTTAACTCTATTTTACAAAATAACATTTTCCTGTGGCCCCCTTCAAATGTGCCATGGCCCCCAGGAAGCCATATGGCCCCCGGTTGGGAAACACTGTGCTAGACGAGAACGTTGAAAACACTGTTGGTATGCATTTGCATGCAGTTTCAAAGCATTGTCTAAATTTACTGAGGTTTTCTCATATATATATAAAAAACCCAGTGGAATCTATATATATACTGTATATATACACGGTCAATACCGTTTACGTGTACATCCTTGGTGACAGAGAAACAGTGTACACTTATCCGGGATGCACACATAACAGGGTCACCTGCTTTCTGTCTATGTGGGTTGCCTAGGGGCTGTATGTGAACAATACGACAGGAGACAGTTAAAAAGCAACATTTGTCTGGTTTGCGCCGGGTTGTTCGAGCGTTTCAATAACATTCAACTTCTCTTTGAGGGGCAACTCTTTGCATGATTTGCGAGCCATAGTGACAGATTTCTAGTAAAGAATATTCAAAGTTATCTACTGTAAATGCAATAGAAATTAGTTACACGCGATTTCAGATCTGAAAATTCTCTGAGATTGTGTAGAATTGCTAAAAAATGGTGAGAAATTGCTATTTTAGCGTCAAATTTTTTTTATTTTCACAGTTCAAAGAGTACATTCACCCGGGTTTTTCTGGCCACGGTGTACGCACAACCGACCAAATTTTAATAGAAAAAACTCCGTTACATCTGAAGAGTATACACATCCGCGGGTTGTTCAATTAACCAGGTGAACGCATAAACGGTAGGTATCGACTTTATATATATGTATATTCCTGTTAACGATAGGCCCATTAATAACGTAATTAGAATAATTAAAATAATTACAGAGGCTAATAATAATAATGTCAATAATAAAGGAAGGTTATAAATAAGCGTCGTTGGTTTTTAGTTTAATTAGCAAAAATAAAGAATAATTACAGTAATTAACAATTAGTTAATTTATAATTAAAAGTGCAAATATTACAATTATTGAATATGGAGAATAAAAGAGTCATTACATAGAGTACAAAAGTACAATGATTCACTGGTATTAAGATGCAATAATTGGGATGATAAAAATACAGTTCGTAATAAACAATAATAAGCTTATATGCGGTATTGTAAAC